>CM054119.1:19621195-19733535 GCA_028673005.1 Tanypteryx hageni | reverse complement strand
GAAGGGATGGAGATAGAAGGGAGAGAGATAGAAGGGAGGGAGATAGAAGGAAGGAGAGAATGAAGGGAGGAGGAGAGAATGCAGGAGAGAGAGAAGGGAGGAGATAGAATGGAGGAGATAGAAGAGAGGAGAGAGAAGGGAGGAGATAGAAGGGAGGAGAGAGATAATGCAGGAGAGAGAGAAGGAAGGAGAGAGAGAATGGAGGAGATAGAAGGGAGGAGAGAGAAGGGAGGAGATAGAAGGAAGGAGAGATAGAAGGGAGGAGACAGAAGGGAGGAGATAGAAGGGAGGGAGATAGAAGGAAGGAGAGATTGAAGGGAGGAGAGAGAAGGGAGGAGAGAGAAGGGAGGAGAGATTGAAGGAAGGAGAGAATGAAGGGAGGAGAGAGAGAGAGAAGGGAGGAGAGGGAAGGGAGGAGAGAGAGATTGGAGGAGAGAGAGAAGGGAGGAGAGAGAGAATGGAGGAGAGGAGGATGGGAGGAGAGAGAGAAGGGAGGAGAGAGAAGGGAGGAGAGAGAATGGAGGAGAGAGAGAAGGGAGGAGATAGAAGGGAGGGAGGATAGAAGGGATGGAGATAGAAGGAAGGAGAGATTGAAGGGAGGGAGATAGAAGGGAGGAGATAGAAGGGAGGAGACAGAAGGGAGGAGATAGAAGGGAGGGAGATAGAAGGAAGTAGAGATTGAGGGAGGAGAGAGAGAGAGAAGGGAGGAGAGGGAAGGGAGGAGAGAGAGAATGCAGGAGAGAGAGAAGGAAGGAGAGAGAGAATGGAGGAGAGAGAGAATGGAGGAGATAGAGAAGGGAGGAGAGAGAAGGGAGGGAGATTGAAGGGAGGAGATAGAAGAGAGGAGAGAGAAGGAAGGAGAGATTGAAAGGAGGAGACAGAATGGAGGAGATAGAAGGGAGGGAGATAGAAGGAAGGAGAGAATGAAGGGAGGAGAGAGAATGCAGGAGAGAGAGAAGGGAGGAGATAGAAGGGAGGGAGATTGAAGGGAGGAGAGAATGAAGGGAGGAGAGAGAATGCAGGAGAGAGAGAAGGGAGGAGATAGAATGGAGGAGATAGAATTGAGGAGAGAGAAGGGAGGAGATAGAAGGGAGGAGAGAGAGAATGCAGGAGAGAGAGAAGGAAGGAGAGAGAGAATGGAGGAGATAGAAGGGAGGAGATAGAAGGGAGGAGAGAGAAGGGAGGAGATAGAAGGGAAGGTAGAATGAAGGAGAGAATGAAGGGAGGAGAGAGAAGGGAGGAGAGAGAGAATGCAGGAGAGAGAGAAGGAAGGAGAGAGAGAATGGAGGAGAGAGAGAATGGAGGAGAGGAGGAAGGGAGGAGAGAGAGAAGGGAGGAGAGAGAAGGGAGGGGAGAGAAGGAGGAGAGAGAAGGGAGGAGAGAGAGAAGGGACGAGATAGAAGGGAGGGAGATAGAAGGGATGGAGATAGAAGGAAGGAGAGATTGAAGGGGAGGGAGATAGAAGGGAGGAGAGATTGAAGGGAGGAGAGAGAAGGGAGGAGAGGGAGAAGGGAGGAGACAGAAGGGAGGAGGATAGAAGGGAGGGAGATAGAAGGAAGGAGAGATTGAAGGGAGGAGAGAGACGGGAGGAGAGAGAAGTGAGGGAGATTGAAGGGAGGAGAGAGAAGGGAGGGAGATTGAAGGGATGAGAGAGAAGGGAGGAGAGAGAAGGGAGGGGAGAGAAGGTCGAGAGAGAAGGGAGGAAAGAGAGAAGGGAGGAGATAGAAGGGAGGGAGATAGAAGGAAGGAGAGATTGAAGGGAGGAGATAGAGAAAGGAGGAGATAGAAGGGAGGAGAGAGAAGGGAGGAGAGAGAAGGGAGGAGAGATTGAAGGAAGGGGAGAATGAAGGGAGGAGAGAGAGAGAGAAGGGAGGAGAGGGAAGGGAGGAGAGAGAGAATGAAGGAGAGAGAGAAGGGAGGCGAGAGAGAATGGAGGAGAGGAGGATGGGAGGAGAGAGAGAAGGGAGGAGAGAGAAGGGAGGAGAGAGAAGGGAGGAGAGAGAGAAGGGTAGAGATAGAAGGGAGGGAGATAGAAGGGATGGAGATGGAATTAATGAGAGATTGAAGGGAGGGAGATAGAAGGGAGGAGATAGAAGGGAGGAGACAGAAGGGAGGAGATAGAAGGGAGGGAGATATAAGGTAGGAGAGATTGAAGGGAGGAGAGAGAGAAGGGAGGAGATAGAAGGGAGGAGAGAGAAGGGAGGAGAGAGAAGGGAGGAGAGATTGAAGGAAGGAGAGAATGAAGGGAGGAGAGAGAGAGAGAAGGGAGGAGAGGGAAGGGAGGAGAGAGAGAATGGAGGAGAGAGAGAAGGGAGGAGAGAGAGAATGGAGGAGAGGAGGATGGGAGGAGATAGGGAAGGGAGGAGAGAGAAGGGAGGAGAGAGAAGGGAGGAGAGAGAGAAGGGAGGAGAGAGAGAAGGGAGGAGATAGAAGGGAGGAGACAGAAGGGAGGAGATAGAATGGAGGGAGATAGAAGGAAGGAGAGATTGAAGGGAGGAGAGAGACGTGAGGAGAGAGAAGGGAGGGAGATTGAAGGGAGGAGAGAGAAGGGAGGAGAGAGAAGGGAGGAGAGATTGAAGGGAGGGAGATAGAAGGAAGGAGAGAATGAAGGGAGGAGAGTGAGAAGGGAGGAGATAGAAGGGAGGGAGATAGAAGGAAGGAGAGATTGAATGGAGGAGATAGAAGGGAGGGAGATAGAAAGAAGGAGAGAGAAGGGAGGAGAGAGAAGGGAGGGGAGAGAAGGAGGAGAGAGAAGGGAGGAAAGAGAGAAGGGAGGAGAGAGAAGGGTGGAGAGAGAAGGGAGGAGAGAGAAGGGAGGAGATAAATGGGAGGGAGATTGAAGGGAGGAGATAGAAGGGAGGAGAGAGAAGGGAGGAGAGAGAAGGGAGGGGAGAGAAGGAGGAGAGAGAAGGGAGGAAAGAGAGAAGGGAGGAGATAGAAGGGAGGAGATAGAAGGGAGGAGAGAGAAGGGAGGAGAGAGAAGGGAGGAGAGAGAGAAGGGAGGAGATAGAAGGGAGGGAGATAGAAGGGAGGAGAGAGAAGGGAGGAGGGAGAGAATGGATGAGAGGAGGAAGGGAGGAGAGAGAGAAGGGAGGAGAGAGAAGGGAGGGGAGAGAAGGAGTAGAGAGAAGGGAGGAGAGAGAGAAGGGAGGAGATAGAAGGGAGGGAGATAGAAGGGAGGAGAGAGAGAATGGAGGAGAGAGAGAATGGAGGAGAGGAGGAAGGGAGGAGAGAGAGAAGGGAGGAGAGAGGATGGAGGGGAGAGAAGGAGGAGAGAGAAGGGAGGAGAGAGAGAAGGGAGGAGATAGAAGGGAGGAGAGAGAAGGGAGGAGAGAGAAGGGAGGAGAGATTGAAGGAAGGAGAGAATGAAGGGAGGAGAGAGAAGGGATGAGAGAGAAGGGAGGAGAGAGAGAAGGGAGGAGATAAATGGGAGGGAGATTGAATGGAGGAGGTAGAAGGGAGGAGAGAGAAGGGAGGAGAGAGAGAATGGAGGAGAGAGAGAAAGGAAGAGAGAGAGAATGGAGGAGAGAGAAGGGAGGGGAGAGAAGGAGGAGAGAGAAGGGAGGAGAGAGAGAAGGGAGGAGAGAGAGAAGGGAGGAGATAGAAGGGAGGGAGATAGAAGGGATGGAGATAGAAGGGAGGGAGATAGAAGGGAGGGAGATAGAAGGGAGGAGAGATTGAAGGGAGGAGAGAGAAGGGAGGAGAGAGAGAGAAGGAGGAGATAGAAGGGAGGAGACAGAAGGGAGGAGATAGAAGGGAGGGAGATAGAAGGGATGGAGATAGAAGGGAGAGAGATAGAAGGGAGGGAGATAGAAGGAAGGAGAGAATGAAGGGAGGAGAGAGAAGGGAGGAGAGAGAGAAGGGAGGAGAGAGAGAAGGGAGGAGATAGAAGGGAGGAGACAGAAGGGAGGAGATAGAATGGAGGGAGATAGAAGGAAGGAGAGATTGAAGGGAGGAGAGAGACGTGAGGAGGAGAGAAGGGAGGGAGATTGAAGGGAGGAGAGAGAAGGGAGGAGAGAGAAGGGAGGAGAGATTGAAGGGAGGGAGATAGAAGGAAGGAGAGAATGAAGGGAGGAGAGAGAGAAGGGAGGAGAGAGAAGGGAGAGGAGAGTGAGAAGGGAGGAGATAGAAGGGAGGGAGATAGAAGGAAGGAGAGATTGAATGGAGGAGATAGAAGGGAGGGAGATAGAAAGAAGGAGAGAGAAGGGAGGAGAGAGAAGGGAGGGGAGAGAAGGAGGAGAGAGAAGGGAGGAAAGAGAGAAGGGAGGAGAGAGAAGGGTGGAGAGAGAGAAGGGAGGAGAGAGAAGGGAGGAGATAAATGGGAGGGAGATTGAAGGGAGGAGATAGAAGGGAGGAGAGAGAAGGGAGGAGAGAGAAGGGAGGGGAGAGAAGGAGGAGAGAGAAGGGAGGAAAGAGAGAAGGGAGGAGATAGAGGGGAGGAGATAGAAGGGAGGAGAGAGAAGGGAGAGAGAGAAGGGAGGAGAGAGAGAAGGAGGAGATAGAAGGGAGGGAGATAGAAGGGAGGAGAGAGAAGGGAGGAGGGAGAGAATGGATGAGAGGAGGAAGGGAGGAGAGAGAGAAGGGAGGAGAGAGAAGGGAGGGGAGAGAAGGAGTAGAGAGAAGGGAGGAGAGAGAGAAGGGAGGAGATAGAAGGGAGGGAGATAGAAGGGAGGAGAGAGAGAATGGAGGAGAGAGAGAATGGAGGAGAGGAGGAAGGGAGGAGAGAGAGAAGGGAGGAGAGAGGATGGAGGGGGAGAGAAGGAGGAGAGAGAAGGGAGGAGAGAGAAGGGAGGAGATAGAAGGGAGGAGAGAGAAGGGAGGAGAGAGAAGGGAGGAGAGATTGAAGGAAGGAGAGAATGAAGGGAGGAGAGAGAAGGGATGAGAGAGAAGGGAGGAGAGAGAGAAGGGAGGAGATAAATGGGAGGGAGATTGAATGGAGGAGGTAGAAGGGAGGAGAGAGAAGGGAGGAGATAGAATGGAGGAGATAGAAGAGAGGAGAGAGAAGGGAGGAGATAGAAGGGAGGAGAGAGATAATGCAGGAGAGAGAGAAGGAACGAGAGAGAGAATGGAGGAGATAGAAGGGAGGAGAGAGAAGGGAGGAGATAGAAGGAAGGAGAGATAGAAGGGAGGAGACAGAAGGGAGGAGATAGAAGGGAGGGAGATAGAAGGAAGGAGAGATTGAAGGGAGGAGAGAGAAGGGAGGAGAGAGAAGGGAGGAGAGATTGAAGGAAGGAGAGAATGAAGGGAGGAGAGAGAGAGAGAAGGGAGGAGAGGGAAGGGAGGAGAGAGAGATTGGAGGAGAGAGAGAAGGGAGGAGAGAGAGAATGGAGGAGAGGAGGATGGGAGGAGAGAGAGAAGGGAGGAGAGAGAAGGGAGGAGAGAGAAGGGAGGAGAGAGAGAAGGGAGGAGATAGAAGGGAGGGAGATAGAAGGGATGGAGATAGAAGGAAGGAGAGATTGAAGGGAGGGAGATAGAAGGGAGGAGATAGAAGGGAGGAGACAGAAGGGAGGAGATAGAAGGGAGGGAGATAGAAGGAAGTAGAGATTGAAGGGAGGAGAGAGAGAGAGAGAAGGGAGGAGAGGGAAGGGAGGAGAGAGAGAATGCAGGAGAGAGAGAAGGAAGGAGAGAGAGAATGGAGGAGAGAGAGAATGGAGGAGATAGAGAAGGGAGGAGAGAGAAGGGAGGGAGATTGAAGGGAGGAGATAGAAGAGAGGAGAGAGAAGGAAGGAGAGATTGAAAGGAGGAGACAGAATGGAGGAGATAGAAGGGAGGGAGATAGAAGGAAGGAGAGAATGAAGGGAGGAGAGAGAATGCAGGAGAGAGAGAAGGGAGGAGATAGAAGGGAGGGAGATTGAAGGGAGGAGAGAATGAAGGGAGGAGAGAGAATGCAGGAGAGAGAGAAGGGAGGAGATAGAATGGAGGAGATAGAATTGAGGAGAGAGAAGGGAGGAGATAGAAGGGAGGAGAGAGAGAATGCAGGAGAGAGAGAAGGAAGGAGAGAGAGAATGGAGGAGATGGAAGGGAGGAGATAGAAGGGAGGAGAGAGAAGGGAGGAGATAGAAGGGAAGGTAGAATGAAGGAGAGAATGAAGGGAGGAGAGAGAAGGGAGGAGAGAGAGAATGCAGGAGAGAGAGAAGGAAGGAGAGAGAGAATGGAGGAGAGAGAGAATGGAGGAGATAGAGAAGGGAGGAGAGGGAAGGGAGGGAGATTGAAGGGAGGAGATAGAAGGGAGGGAGATAGAAGGGAGGGAGATAGAAGGGAGGAGAGAGAGAATGCAGGAGAGAGAGAAGGAAGGAGAGAGAGAATGGAGAAGATAGAAGGGAGGAGAGAGAGAGAAGGGAGGAGATAGAAGGGAGGAGAGAGAGAAGGGAGGAGATAGAAGGGAGGAGAGAGAAGGGAGGAGAGAGAAGGGAGGAGAGATTGAAGGAAGGAGAGAATGAAGGGAGGAGGAGAGAGAGAAGGGAGGAGAGGGAAGGGAGGAGAGAGAGAAGGAAGGAGAGAGAGAATGGAGGAGAGAGAGAATGGAGGAGATAGAGAAGGGAGGAGAGAGAAGGGAGGGAGATTGAAGGGAGGAGATAGAAGAGAGGAGAGAGAAGGATGGAGAGATTGAAAGGAGGAGACAGAATGTAGGAGATAGAAGGGAGGGAGATAGAAGTAAGGAGAGAATGAAGGGGAGGAGAGAGAGTGCAGTAGAGAGAGGAGGAGATAGAAGGGAGGGAGATTGAAGGGAGGAGAGAATGAAGGGAGGAGAGAGAATGCAGGAGAGAGAGAAGGGAGGAGATAGAATGGAGGAGATAGAAGGGAGGAGAGAGAAGGGAGGAGATATAAGGGAGGAGAGAGAGAATGCAGGAGAGGGAGAAGGAAGGAGAGAGAGAATGGAGGAGATAGAAGGGAGGAGATAGAAGGGAGGAGAGAGAAGGGAGGAGATAGAAGGGAGGGAGATAGAAGGAAGGAGAGAATGAAGGGAGGAGAGAGAAGGGAGGGAGGAGAGAGAAGGAAGGAAGAGAGAGAGAATGGAGGAGAGAGAGAATGGAGGAGATAGAGAAGGGAGGAGAGAGAAGGGAGGGAGATTGAAGGGAGGAGATAGAAGGGAGGGAGATAGAAGGGAGGGAGATAGATGGGAGGAGAGAGAGAATGCAGGAGAGAGAGAAGGAAGGAGAGAGAGAATGGAGGAGATAGAAGGGAGGAGAGAGGAATGGAGGAGATAGAAAGGAAGGAGAGATTGAAGGGAGGAGATAGAAGGGAGGAGGAGGAGAGAATGCAGGAGAGAGAGAAGGAAGGAGAGAGAGAATGGAGGAGATAGAA
Source organism: Tanypteryx hageni (assembly GCA_028673005.1). Classification (NCBI taxonomy): domain Eukaryota; kingdom Metazoa; phylum Arthropoda; class Insecta; order Odonata; family Petaluridae; genus Tanypteryx; species Tanypteryx hageni. Next base: position 19,726,230 of record CM054119.1, on the reverse strand, counting down.
GGGAGGAGAGAGAAGGGAGGGAGATAGAAGGAAGGAGAGAATGAAGGAAGGAGAGAGAAGGAAGGAGAGAGAGAATGGAGGAGATAGAAGGGAGGAGATAGAAGGAAGGAGAGATTGAAGGGAGGAGATAGAAGGGAGGAGAGAGAGAATGCCGGAGAGAGAGAAGGAAGGAGAGAGAGAATGGAGGAGATAGAAGGGAGGAGAGAGAGGGAGGGAGATAGAAGGAAGGAGAGAATGAAGGGAGGGAGATTGAAGGGAGGGAGAGAGAAGGGGAGGAGAGATTGAAGGGAAAGAGAGAGAGAAGGGAGGAGAGAGGAGGAGAGAGATAGGGAGGAGAGGGAGAAGGGAGGAGATAGAAGGGAGGAGAGAGAGAATGGAGGGAGATAGAAGGAAGGAGAGATTGAAGGGAGGAGATAGAAGGGAGGAGAGAGAAGGGAGGAGAGTGAATGGATGAGAGAGAGGAAGGGAGGATAGAGAGAGGGGGAAAAAGTAGGAAATGGGAGAGATAGAGAAAGATATAAAATAAACCAACTAAAACAGAGTTGGCGAGTGGTTGGAATACAGAGATGGAGGAAGGAAGAGTGAAAGAGAGAGAGGAGAATGCGGAGAGAATGAATCACAACCTGAATGGCCAATTAAATTCTTCTATCGAATATAATAGGATATCTTTTAATGCGAACACAACATTCCCGTCCACGTAATACTGATTCGCGATGCTCCAAATGAATTCGTACTGATGTATGCAAACAGCTCTCAAAGGAATATATACGGAAATATATCAATCATTTACTCTCGATTTGTCGCTGAGAAGATTATACAGAGCGCCCACAATGCATCATAGGTACTACCGTATTTGCCCCGTCAAACGTGTCACGGTCGGCCATGCAACATATCATTCAAAACGCTTAACAATTTCAAATAAATATGATTGGAACTTATAACTTGAGCGATTTTATATCGGAGGCAAAATAAGACCATGAGAATAGAGACGATGTTCGTTTTTCTTCAGAACGGTCTAGGGCCCAAGATCCTAGATACATTTTCCTAATTTTTATTTGCAAAATAGTAAAAAGTTCCTTAAAAAACGATTGTACGTTTTATCTTAGGGGAAATAGAAATTATCTACTGAGGCCGAAGCAGTGAACTTTTTTAAGGATTTCACTTCGGGAATTGCTTTTACTATAAGAGGCATAGATACCTACCAAATTTCAATCTTTTACCAACTCGGAAAGTTTGTAAAAATTAGTCAGTGGCGCGGTCTGGTGCCGCGTGGTGGAAGTTGTTGAAGACAGAGTTTTACACGCACACACACACGCACATATATATATATATATATATATATATATATATATATTATATATATATATATATATATATATATAACAACTTACGGAAAAGGAAAGGTAAAATGAATATATGGATGTCAACAAGGTGTTGGGATGAGGAAACCCAGTGAGCACTCACCAATCAGACGACTTCAGGTTGCGAGGCCCCGGGGATGTCGAAGCGACACACGTAAAATAACACAAAAACACAGAAACATCACAAACGTAAAGCTTTCGGAACTACTCCTTCTTCAGCTACAGAGAGAGAACTCTGTGTGTCGCTTCGACATCCCGGGGCCTCGCCAACCTGAAGTCGTCTGATTGGTGAGTGCTCACTGGGTTTCCTCATCCCAACACCTTGTTGACATCCATATATATATATATATAATATATATATATATATATATATATATATATATATATATATATATATATATTCTAGTAGAAGGTGCTGGCATTCTGCAAGCATATCATCTCTCATAAAAATTCCGAATAGTTTGCATAATAATAACTATTTTAAGAAATTGCGAGAAAATTTTAGACTTTACAAAGAACAGAAATAAACTCAAACACACCGCGCCACCAACCGAAAGACTATTATTAACACTTGGCGCTTAGTAGTACCGTCTTAGTAACGCTCCTTTTTTTCTTTCCTCAATTGTCAACCGGAAGCAAATATTGACAACGAACCCAGAGCTGACGACATGTAATTTGCCGTATAAATATGGAGAAGTCATAGCGTTGCCCAAATCGGTTTATCTTCTTTTTCTCTTCCCCTTCTAATCTCTCTTTTCCATCCGCCAATCATCTCCTCTTCTCTCACTACATCTCTCATTTCCTTCCTTTCTCCCTGTTCCTATTTATCTTCCTCTCTTTCTCTTCCTATCTTTCGCGTTATCTATTTTGCCCTACTCTCTTCCTCTATCTATTCCAATATTTCTCTTTCCATCTCTCATTTCTTCTCCCTTTCTTCCGCTCTATTTGTCAACCACTCCATTTCGACTCCTTTTCGCCCTGTTCCTCAGTCACTTCCTTTATATATATATACTTACCACTTTTCTCTCTTCCTCTTCCCTTATATTTCCTCCTCCCATCATTTAATGTGTTCTCTATCTTCCTATATCTCTATTCCTCTCTTTCTCTAATCTCACATCCTTATTCTTACCATCTCCATCTCTTCCTTTCTGTCTGCCACATTAACTTCTTTCTTCCTCTCTTTCTTTATTTCTTCCTCTCCCCTCTCTTTCTCTTTCCTTCTTCCTCCCTCTCTCCTCCTCCTTTCTTCCTCTCTTTCGTCCTTTCCATTTTTTCATCACTCTCTCTTAATTCTTTCTTCCTCTCTCTCTTTCTCATCTATCTCCTTCATTCTCTTCCTCTTTATTTCTTTCTCTCTTTTTCTCTTTCCTTCTTACCCACTCTCTCTCTTCCTCCTTTCTTCCTCTCTTTCGTCCTCTTCATTTCTTCCTGACTCTCTCATATTCTTTATTCCTCTCTTCCTCTTTCTTGCTCTTTCTCTTTATTTCTTCCTCTCTCTCTCTTTCTCTTTCCTTCTTCCTCCCTCTCTCTTCCTCCTTTCTTCCTCTCTTTCGTCCTCTCCATTTTTTCATCACTCTCTCTTAATTCTTTCTTCCTCTCTCTCTCTCTTTCTTCTTCTCTCTCTTTCTCTATCTCCCTCATTCTCTTCCTCTTTATTTCTTTCTATCTTTCTCTTTCCTTCTTCCTCCCTCTCTCTTCCTCCTTTCTTCCTCTCTTTCGTCCTCTCCATTTTTTCATCACTCTCTCTTAATTCTTTCTTCCTCTCTTTCTCTTTCTTTCTTCTTCTCTCTCTTTCTCAATTTATCTCCCTCATTCTCTTCCTCTTTATTTCTTTCTATCTTTCTCTTTCCTTCTTCCCCACATTCTCTTAATTCTTTCTTCCTCTCTCTCTCTCTTCCTCTTTATTTCTTCATCTCCCTCTTCCTTTTCCTTATATTTCCTCTTCCCATAATTTAATGTGTTCTCTATCTTCCTATATCTCTCTCTATTCCTCTCTTTGTCTCTGTCGCTTTCTCTCTCTCTCACTCATCCTTATTCTCTACCCTCTCTTCCTTTCTGTCTTCCACATTAACTTCATATCTCTCATTCCATCTTCCTCTCTCTCATTCCATCTTCCTCTCCCTCTCTTGCTCTTTCTTTCTTCCTCTTCTCTTTCGTTCTTCTTCTCTCTCTTTCTCTATCTACCTCCCACATTCTCTTCCTCTTTATTTCTTTCTCTCTTCCTCTTTCCTTCTTTCTCCCTCTCTCTTCCTCCTTTCTTCCTCTCTTTCGTCCTATCCATTTTTTCATCACTCTCTCTTAATTCTTTCTTCCTCTCTCTTTCTTTCATCCTCTCTCTTTCTCAATCTATCTCCCTCATTCTCTTCCTCTTTATTTCTTTCTCTCTTTCTCTTTCCTTCTTCCCCACACTCTCTTAATTCTTTCTTCCTCTTTCTCTCTCTTCCTCTTTATTTCTTCATCTCCCTCTTCCTTTTCCTTACAATTCCTCCTCCCATCATTTAATGTGTTCTCTATCTTCCTTTATCTCTATTCCTCTGTTTGTCTCTGTCGCTTTCTCTCTCTCTCTCATCCTTATTCTCTACTCTCTCTTCCTTTCTGTCTTCAACATTAACTTCATCTCTCTCATTCTATCTTCCTCTCCCTCTCTTCCTCCTTTCTTCCTCTCTTTCTTCATCTTTTTCTTTATTTCTTCTTCTCTCTCTTTTTCTCTTTCCTTCTTCCTCCTTCTCTTCCCCTCTCCTGTGATTGGCCAACAGTGGGCGTGTCGACCACGCCCCTTTCTCCCCCGCCCCCCCTCCTTCTATCTTCCATCTCTCTCTTTCTCTATTTATCTTCCTCTCTCTCTCTTCCTCTAAATTTCTTTCTCTTTCTCTTTCCTTCTTCCTCACACTCTCTTCCTCCTTTCTTCCTCTCTTTCGTCCTCTTCATTTCTTCCTCACTCTCTCTTAATTCTTTCTTCCTCCCTCCCTCCCTCTTTATTTCTTCCTCTCTCTCTCTCTTTCTCTTTCCTTCTTCCTCACACTCTTCTTTCTATCTTCCTCCCTTTTTCCTCTTCATTTCTTCCTCTCTCTCCCTCCCTCTTTATTTTTTCCTCTCTTTTTCTCTTCCCTTCTTCCTCTCTCTCTCTCTTTCACTTTCCTTCTTCCTCATTCTCTCTCTCTTACTCCTTTCCTCCTCTCTTTCGTCCTCTTCGTTTCTTCCTCACTCTCTCTTAATTCTTTCTTCCTCTCTCTTCCACTTTCCTTCTTCCTCTCCATTGCCCTCCCTTTCCCTGTCTTCCTTCCTAATTCTCCCTCCTGTATCTTCTCTCTCTCTCTATATATATATGTATGTACTTTACCTTCCCCATTTCTCTCCATTCTTCCTTCCCTCTCTTCCCCTCTTCTGTGATTGGCCAACAGTGGGCGTGTCGACCACGCCCCTTTCTCCCCCGTCCTCTGTAATGTCTTTCAACCTCTCTTCTTCCCTTCCCTCCCCCCCTGTCTCCCTCCCCTCCCCCTCCCTCCCGCTATCATCCCGAGACCTCAAAGGAATCTATTCTCGTCCCCCTAGCCCTCCTGGTCCAGGGCGAAAGATTCCACCATCCATGTTGGCATCTCCTTCTTCCAGGATATAAGGTCCTTCTCGTTGGATACGTTCAAGAGTTTTCGAATGGCATTGGGTTTCGTTCTCGCTGCGTAACACAGACTTAATGCGGCCCTAGTGAGCGCATTTATACGGCCCGCGAAGGAGCAATGAGATGGTGATCCATATAAGAAAGAACGAGTTTAAAAAAATACAATTTCAATGTCTCAAGCGCTTATTTTACGCGCTTTCAGTCATTTTCACTTCCTCCATTCGTAGTAGGTATGGGAGAAAGAATTGTTTTCATGAATAAAAACAAATTCGAGATTTCAACGGAAATAAACGTTTTGAGGTCCCCATGAACACGTTTTGACCATTTTCTCGATCATGTCTGTGTGAGTGTATGTGATAGCTTTTTTGTGGGTGCTCAAAACTCAAAAACCGTTAATCAGGTCGACGCGAAATATTTATATTTACCATATGATAACACGTAAAAATCGACTTTTTTGACTTGGAGTCTTTTATTCTTTTTGAGATCTAAATTAGAAAAAATTAACCTATGATCTTTGGATCTAGCCCATTTTAAAGGAAAAACTATGAAGTTTCTTATTCTGTTCATCTATCTCCGCCTGCAGTTCGAAATCCCTCATGTTAAACGTATAATTCACATATTTTGGGGAAATCTTGCCATTTTAACGGGATGTTGACATGACAACCCATTTCATTGTTAAACCTCGAAATCCTATTGTTATTTCAATCCTCATGGGTGAGAGCGTGCCTTGAATGATCTTACAATTAGTACGAGAGAAAGACAGAGGAATTCTTTTCATAGCAACCGATGTAAACAACATTCGTTGCGTTATTTACGAGAAGGAATACATTTGAATGCAGAACATTAATCATTCGCATATTCAAATTAGGTACTTGGAATCATCGCGGGAGTTCGAAACTTGAAACAACGAACGCCTAAAAGAACGAAAGTTTGTTTTCTTGCCATCCGAAGAAAGTCGAGGCATATTTATTCGTTCATTTTTAATTTCACAAAAACCTTTCCCGTTGAATTTCAACGGGCATCTCCCTTGTTATCTAATATCCTTTATATTCATCCTGCATAAGCATTGCCATCTGTATATGTGTGTGTGTGTGTGTTTCGAACCAACATAAACGATTCTACCTGGGATTATAGATTTCGATGAAGTTCGCGTAATTATAGAATTTTAATTGGCGCATAATGTGTACCGGAACCGTAAGTGGTTGCCATAGCAACAAGATTTCACATGTATGTGTGTGTTAGTATGTTTTTTTAAAAAAATTTCGTAGTTTTCCAAGACCCATCGGTGGTGGCAGGGCAACGTCCTCGCCCGCCAATCCGAAGGTCGCGGGTTCGAATCCCGCCTAGGTGGGTTTTTCTTCACCTAGGGCATGGATGTTTGTGATCGTCCTTGTTATTATGTTAATGAGCCCCTTGTAAAAGGCCGATTACGGCTGTTTAGGGACCGCATGGAAATAAATAAAATTTCTAATTTTTTTTAGGGAACGAAATTAATTTATTCGTTCGAACTTCTTGCGTCATAAAGTACCCAGCTAGTTATTATCCCGATTTGAGAAAACTTTGGAAATTCAAATTTATTATATAGTGCAGCGACGCGCGATCGAATTTTTATTGGCTCCTCATAATATGATAATGATCATTTTTCATCGACTTCATTCACCAATAAAAAAACACCTTATAAAAAGAGCCTTAATTGTGAAAGCGGGAATCATTCAAGAGTTCGGCCTTCTTTTGTCATTCCATTTTCAACCGCAGCTGGCGCCATCCCAAAAAAAAATAATCGCGGCGATTATTGGAACTTATCCGGGACAAAAGAAGTAACGAGGCGTGATGGGCCCGTTCAATTAAAGCGCAAGGTATTGTCCCGCCGAAAGGGGAGAAGATTAAATCGGAAATATATGGATTTTTCACCTCCCCCCCCCCCCCCCGGACGACGACAGCGCCGTTTACCCCGACAGCGGAATGCGAGGGAACTAGGAATTGACAAAGGCCGAACGATGTTTTATTTAAATTTCGTCATTCGCCATATATATATATCATCATCATCATAGGTAGTCTGTCCGTAGACAGGTCCGTGATTATTCTTGGTTAAACCTGGTTCTCCATATACTCCTATTTTCCGCTGTCCTCTTCATATCTTGATAACTCTCTTTCCCTTTCAAATCGTATATCAGCTGAAACCTTTTCCTGCCTCTTTCCCTTTTCCCATCTAGTTTTCCTTCTAACACGTCTTTAATCATACTCTCTCTCCTCAGGTAATGTCCAACCCAGTTAGCCTTCCTCTTTCTAATAGTCTGTATAATCATTCGCTTCTCTCCTATTCTTCGTAGCACTTCATCGTTTTTCATCCTATCTGTCCATTTTATCTTCAGCATTCTCCTCCAAGTCCACATTTCAAAGCTTTCCAAGTATTTGATGTCATTTTTCCTTAGCGTCCATGTTTCTGCCCCATACAATGCTATACTCCATACGTAGCATTTTATCAACTTCTTGCGGATATCTTCCCTTATATTCCCTGCAAGTAGTTGTTTCTTTCTCCTGAAAGCCGCTTTTTGCTTTTCCTATTCTAGTTCTGATCTCATCCGTACATTTTGCCTCTCGTGTTATGATGCTTCCAAGGTATTTATATTCTGAAACTTGATCTAAAGGCTTTCCCCCCAATACTTATGTTCAGATTCTCTTCTTTACCCGATATTCGAATGACCTTGGATTTTTCTGTATTTATTTCCATACCGTATTTTCTACCTGTTATCACTAGTCCATTTATCATTTTTTGTAGCTCCTCTTCCTTTCTTGCTAGAAGTACTTGATCATCTGCGTATTTCACTGTTCTTATAATCCTTCCTCCAATTTTGAAATCCCCTGTGCCTTCTAAAGCTTCTTGCATTAGACTTTCTCCATATATATTGAATAGGGTTGGCGATAGGCAGCAGCCTTGTCTTACTCCTCTACCGATATTTATTCCGCAGGTGTCCACATTCTCAAACCTGACCTTTACAACTTGATTCTCATATAGATTCCTAATCAGTCTCCTGTCTTTCCAGTCTACACCTATATCCTTTAATATCTTCATCAACTTTACCCAATTTACTCTATCAAAGACCTTCTGCCAGTCTACGAAACATGCGCAGATATCTTGACTGTATTCTATTGCCCTTTCTGATATGATTCTAACTACTCCTATAGCATCTCTAGTTCCTCGTCCTTTTCTGAAACCGAATTGATCTTCCCCTATTATTTCTTCTGCCTTTTTCTCCAGCCTTTTATTAAGTATCCTCGTGATGATCTTCGATGTGTGTGACAGAAGGCTTATCGTTCTGTAATCTTTACACTGCATTGCCTTTGGCTTCTTCTTTAGAGGGATCATTGTTACATATATACATATATACATATATATATATATATATATATATATATAAAACGTATGTATATGATCTCACTAAACTATTTCCTGATTGCAAGGGACTCTTACTGATACAAGCAACTCTAAAACCAAGGAAAATGTCCTCTGAAATTAAATGGTATTAAAATAGGTACTTATTATGTGAATTATGTGAAAATCAAGCTTGATAAATAGTTGTACCTTATATATATATATATATATATATATATATATATAAAGTATTTACAGAATAACAAAGGTACATAGGTGCTGAATTATTATTAAAGGACGAGTATTGTTTAGAGGGCTGGGCGGAATAATCTCTATATTCTAATCTCGCTGAACGCTATATTGTTATTTTATGAGAACTATGGCTTATGCAGTATCATTTACGAGTACAAGATCTGTAAATAGGTTAATTTTAATCGAGATAGTTTCAGCCATTGTTTGAAAATATCGATATTTCTGAAAGTCGACAAGAATTAACTGCCCTTCATTGTCGCGATATATCGTTCATCTCATCTTGGCTTATGTTTCGGATGATTTTTTACTTAAATACGAAATTTCATTGGATTTTGTTGATCCGTCTAGGTTCTGAAGGCCTCGCGAATACAGGCTGGCGTGACGCAGCGACGGATGGTGGTGGTTGTCTATGACTGTGGTTCACAGACTCTTTTGAGCCGCGGCACAATTTCAAAGATAAAGAGGGGTTCGCGGAACCTTTTCACTTTCTCCACAGACGTAATATAGGGGTAAGTATTGTTTTATCATGAGAAAAGATTTCAACGGAAATACACGTTTTGAGGTCCCCTGAACACGTCTTGACCATTTGCTCGATGATGTTTGTGTGTGATAGCTTTTTTTGTGGGTGCTCTAACTCAAAAACTATTAATCAGGTCAACGCGAAAGTTTACATTTAACATTTTAATTAAACTCGCAACAACTGATTAGTTTTTGGTAAACATCGGTCAACCGAAAGTGGGTGTTTACTCTTGTCACTTATCCGTTATTTCGAAATATTTGCTTTAATATTTGATAAATGTAAATATGTACTGGAATAAAAGTCGCAGGAAATGTAATTTTCTACAAACTTGGTTTGAAACATTTTCCCATATAATGCATTGTTCAAGAGATATCTCATATTTTTAGCTGCCACCACCACGCCACCTACCGACGACCATTGTTAACAATTGTCGCTTAGTTACGTTACTTAGTAACGCTCCAATTTATTTTCTCAATTGTTGGAACCTTGTGGCTATAACCAATATCAGAAGGCTATGGTTTGACTTTATTTCTAATCTTTGTAAAATCTAAAATTTCTCGGTTTCTTAAAATGTTTATTATTATGTAACCTATTTGGAATTTTTAGAAACATTACAGATATGGAGAAAGACATTGGTGCTCACATAAGACTTTATATTTATAGATACGGATATCACCACCTTTGGACCCATCCGATAGTTGGCGCTACTACATAATCCTCGCTTGTAATTCCTCATTTCGATTATTGTGATTCCGTTTTTCTAGATCTAAAACAAGATTTGTTACTAAAGCTCCAGAGGACTCGTAACTCTTGCGTTAGACGCATTTTTAATATGAGCAAAAGTTGCCATATAACAAACGCATTCAAAGAATTGGGCTGGCTGTTCTTCGGAAGAACGCAGGAAGATGCATTTCCTAACGCAACCAAGAAGCATCCTCGCCTCTTCCTCGCCTAAATACCTAAGCTGCGACTTCAAACCCCTTAATTCTGGCCTCTCCCTGAACACCCGAGGATCATCCAAACTACTTATTCCCACTCATCGTAGCACTTACTATAATAAATCCTTCGCCGTTACCGCCTGCAATCTTTGGAACTCTCTCCCCTTTCACTTTTACTCTGTCAATGGTATCAACCAATTTAAGAATCGTTGTGCTAAATACTTAGCCAGCATTAGGTCCTCATAAAAATGTAATACTTTCCTCTGTATTTTTCCTTCTATCCTTCATTTAAATATCAGCACATCACTATATCCATCAGCAAACAGGGCTGTGGTGATGATTTTTTATTATTTTACTTTGTGTATATTTGTGCTGTACTATTCTTATTTTTTTATTATTTATGAATACCTTGAAATGATTTTCATTTCTCTATATTGATTTGTATTGAATTCTGTACATTTAAATTTATCATATTGTGTATCATAGTGGTTAGGTGGAAGAAGGGGCCATATGGCCTCAACCTCGCCGTAGTAAGAAATAAATAAATAAATAATCAATTTATCAGAAGAAAAATTCGCGTCCCAATTGCCCATCAAAACACGCAAATCGTTGAATTATTCACTGAAAAAAGTTTTTCGCGGCATACCTAAATATCTACTGCGGCACACAGTTTGATAACCACCATTCCATAGTACACGTATAGCAGGAGGTGAACTTCTCAAATGTTTACACGGTCCGAAATCACCTATGGTTCATCCTCTCTTCCTATCTCTCTTCCTCTCTCTCTCTCTCTCTCTATTCCTCTGTATCTTACTCTCAATTTACAATATCTTCCCCTCTATCTCTTCCTCCTTCTCTTTCATTCACATCTTTCTCTCTCCCTATTTTTCTTCCTCTCTCTTCCTCTCTCATCCTCTCTCTCTTCCTCTCTCTCTTCCTATCTCTCTTCCTCTATCTCTCTATTCCTCTATATCTTATTCTCAATTTTCAACCTCTTTCTCTTTATCGCTTCCTCCTTCTCTTTCACTCTCATCTCTCCCTTTTCCTTCCTCTCTCTTCCTCTCTCTCCTCCTCTCCTCTCTTCCTCTCTCTTCCTCTCTCTTACTCTCTCTCATCCTTTCTCTCCTTCCCTCTCTTTTTCTCTCGTCCTCATTTCCTGCCTTCCTTCTCTTTCTCTCTTTCCATTTCTCTCTTCCTGTTCCTCTTCCTCTATCTCTTTCTTCCTCTCTTATTATCTCTATTCCTCTTCCTCTCCCTTTCTATGCGGGCCACGCCATGACAGTTTTCTACATCAAAAATATAAGTACGCTATTGTAGATTCAGTAACTGCCCTAATAACTTTCACATGCTTTTTTAATGCGACAAAAATGTAATTTACTCAATGGGAGACGCACCAGTTTCTCTCGCCATTTCGCTATATATATATATATATATATATATATATATATATATATATATATATATATATATATATATATATACCGAGTAATGCTGCAGGTTGCTGTCTTTAAAATGTCTCTTAAACTCTGATCTGTCGGCGCTGAACGTAATGGAGCTTCTTCGTTTGAGTTCATAAGAGAGAGAGAACGTTTGTTCACACATGCGATGAATATCCGTAGCTAATTTTACTTGTGTATTTTTTACGGAAAAGGAAAGCGGCAGTTTAGTTAAACGCTGTCCGAGCCACACGAAATGTGTCGGCGGGCCAAATTTGGCCGCGGGGCGTGTGTTGTGCAGCCCTGGTATGTAAATGTCAAGTATATGAGAAAGTAGAATAAAGGAAGAGGATAGAGGAAGATATAATAGGAAGGGAGATAGATAGGAAGAATAAAGAGTGATACAATAGGAATGTTGGCAGAGCTAGAGAGAGAGAGAGAGGGCGGAAGAGAAGAAGAGAGAGAGAGGGCGGAAGAGAAGAAGAGAGAGAGAGAGAGAGAGAGATGGGAAGATATCCGAGATTTCTTGTGAGTGATTCATTGGGTCGATTTTGAGTATACGGTGAGAATGCTAAGTAGAGGGAGAAAGAGAGGAAGAAGGTGAGGGGGAGAGAGAGAGAACGGTAGGAGAGGTAGGAAGGGAAGAAGGATTGAGGAAAATGCTAAGCTTCTTTCTCCCTATCTCTCTTTTCTTCTCTCTCTCCCTCCCTCTCTCTCCCTTTCTCCCCCTCTATCTTTCTCTCCTTTTCTCGCCCTCTCCTTTCTCCCTCTCCCTTTCTCTCCCTCTATCTTTCTCTCCCTCTCTCGCCCTCTCCTCTATCCCTCTCTATTCTCTCTCCCTCTCTATCCAACCCTCTCTCTCCCCTCTCTCTTTATCTCTCTCTCTCTCCCTCTCTCACCCTCTCCTCTTTCTCTTTTGTCTCTCTCCTTCTATCTCTCTCTCCCTCTCCTCTCTCTCCCTCTCTCCACCCCTCCCATCTCTCTTATCTCTCTCCCTATGCCTCTCACCTCCCTCTCCTCTCTCTCATCTCTATATCCCTCTGCCTCTCTCTCCTGTCCCACTCTCTTCTCTCTCCCTCTCTCCCCCTCTGCCTCTCTCCCCCTCTGCCTCTCTCCCCCTCTTCTCTCTCTCTCTCCCTCTGCCTCTCTCTCCCTCTGCCTCTCTCTCCCTCTGCCTCTCTCTCCCTCTGCCTCTCTCCCCCTCTTCTCTCTCTCCTTCTCTCTCCCTCTGCCCCTCTCTCTCCCTCTGCCCCTCTCTCCCCCCTCTGCTCTCTCTCCCCCTCTTCTCTCTCTCTCTCCCTCTGCCTCTCTCTCCCTCTGCCTCTCTCTCCCTCTGCCTCTCTCTCCCTCTGCCTCTCTCCCCCTCTTCTCTCTCTCCTTCTCTCTCCCTCTGCCCCTCTCTCTCCCTCTGCCCCTCTCTCCCCCTCTGCCTCTCCTCCCCCTCTTCTCTCTCTCTCTCCCTCTGCCTCTCTCTCCCTCTGCCTCTCTCTCCCTCTGCCTCTCTCTCCCTCTGCCTCTCTCCCCCTCTTCTCTCTCTCCTTCTCTCTCCCTCTGCCCCTCTCTCTCCCTCTGCCCCTCTCTCCCCCTCTTCTCTCTCTCCTTCTCTCTCCCTCTGCCCCTCTCTCTCCCTCTGCCCCTCTCTCCCCCTCTGCCTCTCTCCCCCTCTTCTCTCTCTCTCTCCCCTCTGCCTCTCTCTCCCTCTGCCTCTCTCTCCCTCTGCCTCTCTCTCCCTCTGCCTCTCTCCCCCTCTTCTCTCTCTCCTTCTCTCTCCCTCTGCCCCTCTCTCTCCCTCTGCCCCTCTCTCCCCCTCTGCCTCTCTCCCCCTCTTCTCTCTCTCTCTCCCTCTGCCTCTCTCTCCCTCTGCCTCTCTCTCCCTCTGCCTCTCTCTCCCTCTGCCTCTCTCTCCCTCTGCCTCTCTCCCCCTCTTCTCTCTCTCCTTCTCTCTCCCTCTGCCCCTCTCTCTCCCTCTGCCCCTCTCTCCCCCTCTGCCTCTCTCCCCCTCTTCTCTCTCTCTCTCCCTCTGCCTCTCTCTCCCTCTGCCTCTCTCTCCCTCTGCCTCTCTCTCCCTCTGCCTCTCTCTCCCTCTGCCTCTCTCCCCCTCTTCTCTCTCTCCTTCTCTCTCCCTCTGCCCCTCTCTCTCCCTCTGCCCCTCTCTCCCCCTCTGCCTCTCTCCCCCTCTTCTCTCTCTCTCTCCCTCTGCCTCTCTCTCCCTCTGCCTCTCTCTCCCTCTGCCTCTCTCTCCCTCTGCCTCTCTCCCCCTCTTCTCTCTCCTCCTTCTCTCTCCCTCTGCCCCTCTCTCTCCCTCTGCCTCTCTCCCCCCCTCCCCTCTCTCTCTCTCCCCCTGCCTCTCCTCCCTCTTCTCTCTCTCTCTCCCCTGTCCCTCTCTCTCTATACTCATATAAAGCAATGTTGGTTAGGGAGGCTTAATCTGAATTTCAAATCAACTGCAGACTCATCTTCACACCCACGCACATAAAACTCTTCCACTTACAAAACAATCTCTAACTCCAATCTTCAATCTCCCTCCCTCTCTCTCTCTATTCTTCTCTCTCTCTCCCTCTCTCCCTCTCTCCCTCTCCCTCTCCCACACTACTTTCTCTTTTCCTTTCGCCAAAGTCGCTGTATCTTACTCTCGGAATTCATCGCCCGGAAAACGTTTCGGTGCTATATTGTGAATGTAATACCTTCAATGTCTTTTTTGATCTCCTTTACTCTCTCTTTCTTATTATATCTACGTGGTCTGTTCTCCTCTTCTCTCTCTCTCTTCCTTATTCTCTCTTCCTTTTTTTCATCATCTTTTCTTCATTTCTCTCTTCCCTTTTATATTTCTTTTTGTCTCTTGCCCTCACTCTTCAACGCTCTTTCTTTCCCTCTCTTAGTCTCTCTTACACTCTTCCTTCCTCTGTCCCTTCATTCCATTCTCTGTGCCTTCCTCTCTCTCTTCCTTCCTCTCTCTCCTTCATCTCTCTATTCCTTCCTCTCACTTCCATCCACTCTCTTCCTTCCTCTCTCTCTTTCTTCCCCTCTCTTCCTTTCTGTCTCTTCCTACCTCTCTCTCTACCTCCCTCTCTCTCTTCCTTCCTTTCGCTCTTACTTCCTCTATCTGTCTTCCTTCCTCTCTCTCTTCCTTCCTCTCTCTCTCTCTCTTTCTTCATCTCACTCTTCCTTCCTCTCTGTAAGAATGTAAGAATGGACCTTCTGGTCTAAATTTCGCCCGAATAAAGACGATTATCTATCTATCTATCTATCTCTTAAATGTAAGAATGGACCTTCTGGTCTAAATTTCGCCCGAATAAAGACGATTATCTATCTATCTATCTATCTCTCTTCCTTCCTCTCTCTCTTCCTTCCTCTCTCTCTTCTTTCCTCTCTCTCTCTTCCTTCCTCTCTCTTCCTTCCTATCTCTCTTCCTTCCTCTCTCTGCCTTCCTCTCTCTCTTCCTTCCTCTCTCTCTTCCTTTCTCTCTCTTCCTTCCTCTCTCTCTTCTTTCCTCTCTCTGCCTTCCTATCTCTCTTCCTTCCTCTCTCTCTTCCTTTCTCTCTCTTCCTTCCTCTCTCTCTTCTTTCATCTCTCTCTCTTTCTTCATCTCACTCTTCCTTCCTCTCTCTCTTCCTTCCTCTCTCTCTTCTTTATTCTCTCTCTCTTCCTTCCTCTCTCTCTTCCTTCCTATCTCTCTTCCTTCCTCTCTCTGCCTTCCTCTCTCTCTTCCTTCCTCTCTCTCTTCCTTTCTCTCTCTTCCTTCTTTTCTCTCTTCTTTCCTCTCTCTGCCTTCCTATCTCTCTTCCTTCCTCTCTCTCTTCCTTTCTCTCTCTTCCTTCCTCTCTCTCTTCTTTCCTCTCTCTCTCTGCCTTCCTCTCTCTCTTCCTTTCTCTGTCTTCCTTCCTCTCTCTCTTCTTTCCTCTCTCTGCCTTCCTATCTCTCTTCCTTCCTCTCTCTCTTCCTTTCTCTCTCTTCCTTCCTCTCTCTCTTCTTTCCTCTCTCTCTCTTCCTTCCTCTCTCTCTTCCTTCCTCTCTCTCTTCCTTTCTCTCTCTTCCTTCCTCTCTCTCTTCTTTCATCTCTCTCTCTTTCTTCATCTCACTCTTCCTTCCTCTCTCTCTTCCTTCCTCTCTCTCTTCTTTCCTCTCTCTCTCTTCCTTCCTCTCTCTCTTCCTTCCTATCTCTCTTCCTTCCTCTCTCTGCCTTCCTCTCTCTCTTCCTTCCTCTCTCTCTTCCTTTCTCTCTCTTCCTTCTTTTCTCTCTTCTTTCCTCTCTCTGCCTTCCTATCTCTCTTCCTTCCTCTCTCTCTTCCTTCCTCTCTCTCTTCCTTCCTCTCTCTCTCTGCCTTCCTCTCTCTCTTCCTTTCTCTGTCTTCCTTCCTCTCTCTCTTCTTTCCTCTCTCTGCCTTCCTATCTCTCTTCCTTCCTCTCTCTCTTCCTTTCTCTCTCTTCCTTCCTCTCTCTCTTCTTTCCTCTCTCTCTTCCTTCCTCTCTCTTCCTTCCTCTCTCTCTTCCTTTCTCTCTCTTCCGTCCACTCTCTCTTCCTTCCTCTCTCTCTTCCTTCCTCTCTCTCTCTTCCTTCCCCTCTCTCTCTCTCTATATATATATTCTCTTTTACCCTTCATTTTTCTATCTCCATTTCTCTCTTGTTCTCTTTCGTCTCTCTTTCTCTCGCCCAATCTAACTAGTCGTCCATATTTTACTCTTTCCGTCATTTTCCCTATTTTCTCTTTTCCTCTCTCTCTCTCTCTCTCTTTTCCTCTCTCCTCTGTATCTTCCATTTTCTCTTTCTCTCCTTCCTCTCCCTCTTTCAATCTCTCTTCCTCCCTTTTTTTCCGTTCTCCGTCTCCCTCTCCATGTTCTTCTCTCTTTTTCTCTTTATTCCTCTTTCTCTGCATGATACGCACCATTCGCCATCTCCTTCTCTTCCCGACCTTCTCTCTCTCTTTCTCTCTCTCTCCCATTAAACCTCTCTATATCTCGCTTTATTGGTTGCCCGGGGAAACGCTGCGAGGTGTGGAGGTGGGGCTGAAGGGGGTGGCGGAGGAGGAGGAGGAGGTGGAGAGGGAGGAGGGACACCAAGGACGGCGAATCGCCCGAGACTGAAATCGATTTTTTGGACCGCTGAGGGAAAGAGGCCCCCTTGTTCGCAGACTGCGTGAAGCTGAGGTTGCCCTCAAACTCGCCTCATTCTGTCCATCTTCCTCTTTATCTCTCTATTTCATTCTCTTCCACTCTCCCTCTTTCTTCCCGTCCCTCTTACTCTCTTTCTCTTCCTCGTCCACATCACATTTCTCTTCTCTTTTATACTCCTCTCTTCGTTCTTCTCTTCCTCTCTCTCTTCCTCTCTCTCTTCATCTCTCTCTTCATCTCTCTCTTCATCTCTCTCTTTCTCTCTTGTCCTCTCTCTATCTTCTTCTCTCTCTTCATCTCTCTCTTCCTTTCTCTCTTCCTCTCTATCTTCTTCTCTCTCTTCCTCTCTCTCTTCATCTCTCTCTTCCTCTCTCTGTCTTCCTCTCTCTCTTCCTCTCGCTCTTCTTTTCTCTCTTCCTCCCTTTCTTCCCCTCTCTCTTCCCCTCTCTCTTCCTCTCTCTCTTCCTCCCTTTCTTCCTCTCTCTGTCTTCCTCTCTCTCTCTTCCTCTCGCTCTTCTTCTCTCTATTCCTCTCTCTCTTCCTCCCTCTCTTCCTCTCTCTCTTCATCTCTCTCTTCCTCTCTCCCTCCCTCTCTCTCTCTCTTCTTCTCTCTTCATCTCCCTCTTCCTCTCTTGTTCTCTCTCTATCTTCTTCTCTATCTTCTTCTCTCTCTTCCCCATCTCTACTCTTCTTTCTCTTCCTCTCTCTCTTCATCTCTCTCTTCCTCTCTCTCTTCATCTCTCTCTTCATCTCTCTCTTCCTCTCTATCTTCTTCTCTCTCTTCCTCTCCCTCTCTCTTCATCTCTCTCTTCCTCTCTCTCTTCATCTCTCTCTTCATCTCTCTCTTCATCTCTCTCTTCCTCTCTATCTTCTTCTCTCTCTTCCTCTCTCTCTCTTCTTCTCTCTTCATCTCCCTCTTCCTCTCTTGTCCTCTCTCTATCTTCTTCTCTCTCTTCACCTCTCTCTTCCCCATCTCTACTCTTCTCTCTATTCCTCCCTCTCTTCCTCTCCCTCTTCATCTCTCTCTTCATCTCTCTCTTCATCTCTCTCTTCCTCTCTCTGTCTTCCTCTCTCTCTTCCTCTCGCTCTTCTTTCCTCTCTTCCTCCCTTTCTTCCCCTCTCTCTTCCCCTCTCTCTTCCCCTCTCTTCCTTTCCCTCTCTCTTCCCCTCTCTTCCTTTCCCTTCCTCCTTATCCACTTCCCGTTACTCTTCTTTTCCTTTTTCCCTTCTCTTTCAGCGTCACTTCATTTCTTCCTTACTTTCTCGCTTCCCTTTTCTTCTTTCTCTCCCTCTTTCTCTTCCACTTCCATCTCCTTCTCCTTATGCATTTCCCATTGTCCTCTTTTCACCACCTTCTCTCCACCTTTCTCTTCCTCTGCCCCATTCTCTTCGCCCTTTTGCTACTTCTCTTCCTTCCTTTCTCTTTTTCTTCCTTCTCTCTTATATATGTATTTCTTTATATTTATATATGCATAATACTAGTAGAAGGTGCTTGCATACTGCAAGCATTTCATCTCACCTTGAAAAAACCTTAATTTTTCAGACAGATATTTCATCATTACAAATATTCTTTAATTCTAGAGATTTCTCCTCTCGATGGGTTTTGTTTTTACATTATGGCACAATAATAAGAGCAAAACAATTACTAATTTTTGCAATTTTTTAAATATTATACGCTTTCCACATTGGGTTAATAATGCCACACATTTCTGCCGAATGTTAAAGTCGAAGCATATTTAGAAGTGAAATAACATTTATCTAATTGTTTAGAATTAATAATTTTTAACGTCCGCAATAACAATTCCATGGATACATTGAAATGTTCATTCGTTTATACAGACTAAACTCTAAATTAACCTCAAAAGTTCAGCTCCCTAACTCGCCGCGTAGTGCCTAAATATTTGCCTATTTGTTTAAAATTTAAGAATTTTTACAGCAACACAAATTAAAATATAAAAATTTATATAATCCCTATTTCGTTTTTTTTACAAATCCTACCTATAAATAAATTCAGCACCGTAGCTCATTCAAAAATAAAGAAACCTTGAAAATTTGTTCAAACAACTGCGAATTTTTAGCGGCCGCATTGTTGCACTTTTTCAAGATTTTCGTATTTTCTAGTCGGTTTTGCACAAAATCCAACCTAAGAAAAAGATTTCGAATCTCCAGCTCATCAGGAAGTGCCTAAACATTAGTATCCTCCTATATGATATAACCTCCTCCTCTGTAAGGAACGTCTATATATAATGATGTGTTTTGGGCGCCTTCTAAATTGAAAGAAATCCGAAGTTACAGGATTGGAACCACCTCGACTCATATTGCCTGCACCAGATCTTGTTGTCTTATTGTCTGTGACAATTATAATTGAGGTTTACGGTAATGGAATTCTTCATCTTTATTTATTTAAATTACTGATGCCCGTTGAAACTCGACGAATGTTGTTTACATTGGTTGCTATGAAAAGGATTTCTCTCTGCTCCTCTCTCGTACTAATCGTAAGATCATTCAAGGCACGCTTTCACCCATGAGGATTGAAATAACAATAGGATTTCGAGGTTTAACAATGTAATGGGTTGTTATGGCAACAACCCGTTAAAATGGCAAGATTTCCCCAAAATACGTGAATTAAACGTTTAACATGAAGAATTTCGAACTGTAAAGGATAAAAGATGAAAAGAATAAAAAACCTCATAGTTTTTTCTTTAAAATGGGCTAGACCAGAAGATCGTAGGTTAATTATTTCTAATTTAGATCTCAAAAAGAATAAAAGCCTGCAAGTCAAAAAGTAAATTTTTACGTGTTATCATATGGGAAATGGAATTGCCACCTCGGAGTCGAACCTAGGACTTTTTTAGAGATTTTCTTTCGTCATCATCTTGCAATATATAAATCAATCATTCCTGTTAAATATCATAAATTAATCCTGTTCCATTATCGAGTTATTTGCATTTTTATCGCGTGACAGAGGGAGCCACTAAGGGACAGAAGTAGCCTTTTATTATTGTTAGATGATATCCTTTAAGTTGATTATTTTTTATAGTTTCATTATTTTGAAAACAGTTGTCGCGTTATCTATATTTCATAACCCAAGCGATCGTTTTCATAATTTATATTGTAGAAACAAATATAAACAAATTACTATATCATCCTTCGTAGCAGCGACCATAAGCAAACCATTTTCGTTTCCCGTAGCAACGGAGTATAAACAAAGTACGTTACTTTATTATGAATCTGCATTAATGCTACCGTTCCCACGTTTCTTGAAGAGATGTCATTATTGATAAGTAGTGTAAATGTCCGTCGTAGATGACTGGCACGCGCGAATTAAGTATCAAGTTTAAATAAAAAGGAAAATTAACGAAACGAACTTTTATAGGCGCTAAAAAAATAAGCGATTGATATAAAACTCACATAATTGAGTGTTCCGGAGAGTGAAAAATAGTTTTGCGGGAATAGAAATTGTATGACGAAGGAGTGCATTGCGCTACACAATTCCCATGCGCGCAAAATTATTTTTAATTTATGGAATGCTTAATTTTCTCTCCCTCACTAGTACCGCTTAAAAAGACACCTGCAAAATTATCTAACCATCAGTAATAGAGTGAGGGCTTAAATTTTTTTAAATTTTTTCTCCACGGGCCAGCAAATGGGTGTTATGTAATACTTGTAGAATCCAAGTATTATAGTGTATTATCAAATGTTTGGTGAGCACTAATATAGCGTTTTCTAGCATAAACAATTTGTTTTTTTTGTCGACAAGGATCTCGAATGCAACAATGAATTTAACCGTCAAGGGAACCATTCACTAAAAACGCAAACCTACCGAAGACTATTGTTGACAATTGACGCTTAGTTACGTCTTAGTAACGCTCATTTTTCTTTTCTTAATTGTTGGAGATTTGCGGCTATCATTATATATCGTTTCTTACAGAGGAGGATATAACATATAGGAGGATACTAATGTTTAGGCACTTCCAGATGAGCTGGAGATTCGAAATTTTTTTCTTAGGTAGAATTTTGTGCAAAACCGACTAGAAAATACGAAAATCTTGAAAAAGTGCAACAATGCGGCCGCTAAAAATTCGAAATGTTTTAAACAAATTTTCAAGGTTTCTGTATTTCCATATGTGCAAAGGAGCTGAAATTATTTTTAGAGGTAGGATTTCTAAAAGAACGAAAAATGGATCATAGAAATTTTGATATTTTAATTTGTTTTGCCGTTATGAATTCATAAATTTTAAACAAAAAGATAACTGTTTAGGTACTACGGGGTGAGCTAGGAAGCTAAAATTTTCAAGTTATTTACAGAGTAGTGCACTTGCAAAAACCATTATTTGAATCTCTCCATAAACATATTGCGGCGGCCGTTAAAAATGTTTAAAATTTAAACAATTAGAAAAATATGATTTCGCTTCTAGAAGTGCTACAACTTTAAAATTTTTGCAGAAATGTGTAGCCTCAGTACCCCATAATGGAGAAAGTATAAAATTCTTAAAGTTTCAAAGTTTGGGGATTGTTCTTAATCTATTATTTTTACGTAAGGGAAAAACGAAAATCGCTGCGGAGGTGAAATCATTAGAATTAAAATAATATTTGTAATGATGAAATATCTGTCTGAAAAAATGAATGTTTTTTCAAGGTGAGATGATACGCTTGCAGAATGCAATCACCTTCTACTAATATCCAATATCAGAAGGCTATGGTTTGGGTTTATTTCTGTTCTTTGTAAAGTCTAAAATTTTCTCGCAATTTCTTAAAATAGTCATTATTATGCAAACTATTCGGAATTTTTATGAATATTACAGACATGGAGAAAGTCATGTGGTGCTCACATATCAGATTTTTTTACGACCAATTATAATTTATTATTATTATTTCTGTATTGTAGCTCCTTTTGATCCTACAGAAATGCTACATCTTTTTTCCTCTTTCTCAATTTCTGCTCATTCCCCCCATTCTCTTTTCCTTCCTTCCCTCTTAATTACCTAATAGATTCAGTAAATAAGTTGAGCCCATGCATACAATTCTGACCCGTGTTTCAAAGTACTGGATTTGTTGCATTTGTTATAAGGCCAAGAATAAGAATTCCACAATTGGGAAAACAGTGGTCCAATATATAAACACAATATACAGGGGACTTTATGTCATAACTTCGGGATCTTATTCCTTAAGCGATTTTGAGTAAAAAATGTCATGGGAACATGTGTCCGATTCTCATTTGTTACGGAGCTACGGGCAATTGAAATTAACTCGTACTTGGATTCGTACAACAAAATGGCTGAAAAATGCATTGTTTAAGTAATTATTCGCGTACATTGTTAATTATCGAAAAATGAACTGTTTAAATAATCATCCTCATTGTTGCGACAATGGATTAAGTATCAATGTAAACGGATGATCAATCAAACAATAAATTTTTCAACAATTAAAAATGTACGCGAATAATTATTTTAACAATGCATTTTTCGGCCATTGAGTTGTACAAATCAAAAGGACGAGATGATTTCGAATGCCCGTAACTCTGTAACAAATGAGAATCGGACCCCCACACACACACACACACACATGTGTATACCAGGGGTTTAGCCAATGGTCTAGCTTATTCCCCTATTACCGCACTTCCGGATTGCACCCTTAGGGCAGGTCTTGGGTCAGTGTTGCCAGATTTCCGAAACTACCCTTCGGGACATTATTTACGCTTCGGCAAAAAAAGGAATAATATATTACCGAAACAGAGGAATGTTGAAATCGTACCAACACCTTACTTTTGAAAGCTAAAAACATTTATTTATTTCCAATCGGCATTACGTAGTACAGCCACGAGCTCGACAATAATAAAGTTTTAGAAAAATCGCAAAATATGTCAATATAACGCCAAAAGCACATATAAAACAGAAAGGCAACCGTCTGTTCGTATTTTCGTCACATTCTCTCTAAGGAAACCGGCAAATAGCAAATTTCCACGAGTGCGCGTATGTCAAAGAATATTTAGAGATAAAACAAAATTAAGCTCAGCATCCCCGGTCTGGGTACGATAATGGCGTCATTATTGGCGCCGTCATCGGGCGGACAAATGGCCATTTCCTGCCGCCGTCTGCTTCTCCGAATTTTTCCTCCGTCAAGGGAGGGCCGATGCGCGTCTTTCGTGGATGTACGTAAGGTCGCCATTTTCCCTGGTGCTTGCATTCTGCAAGCATTTCATCTCACCTTGAAAAATAGATCATTTTTTAATAAAGATATTTCGTCGTTAGGAATATTCTTTTACATTCCGAAGATTTCATCTCTGCGCCAATTTACTTTCTTTCCTCATGGGAAAATATTTGATCGAAACGATACCTAAAATTTGCAATTTTAAGAATATTATAATTTTTTCATTGCGACACACTAATGCCACACATTTCTGCCAAATTTTAAAGTTATAGGACATCTAGAAGTGAAAGAATATTTTTCTAATTGTTTAAATTTTAAATATTTTTTTAACGGCCGCAATAACAACTTCATGGCAATCATAAAATGTTTATTTATGCATATAAACTAAGCCCTAAATAATGTAAAAATTTCATTTCCCTAGCTCGGCCCTTAGTACCTAAACATTTACCTATTTGTTTAAACTTTAGGAATTTTAAATTAAAATATCAAAATTCGTATAATCTCCATTTCGTTTTTTTTATAAATTCTACCTTTATGAAAAGGTTCAGCTTCATAAGACATTCGGAAGTACATAAACCTTGAAAATATGTTTAAACAATTGCGAATTTTAAGCGGTCGCATTGTTGGACTTTTTCAAGATTTTCGTTTTTTCTAGTCGGTTTTGCATATAGTCCTACCGTCAAAAAAATTACACATCTTCAGCTCTTATGTAAGAAGTGCCTAAACATTGGTATTTTCCTATATATATATATATATATATATATATATATATATATATATATATATATATATATAATAGCTGTTTATTACGGAGGATATATTATATATAATGATATAAAACCTAAGGTACTTCTAGATATTCTACAGGGCTGAAATTTGGAGGTAAACCTTTGTATTGGTCCAAAACCACGAGTAAAAATCGAAAATGCCAAAATTTCCCCTTAAAGCGGGGTCTTTTACACCCAAAAACGTTAATTTTCAAGTCCCTTTAAGATTTCGAGGTTTAACAATGGCATGATTCCGTTAAAATGGCAGGATTTCCCCAAAATATGTGAATTAAACCACAGAATTTGCCTTTTTATTATTTCTAGGGAAATTCCAGTTGAAATTTAACGGCAAAGTTTTTATGGAATAATAAATGAACAAAAATATTCCTTGACTTTCTTTGGACGGCAGAAAAACAAATTTTCTTTCTTTTAGGCCTTCGTTGGTTTAAGCCTAGAACTTCTACGACTCTAAGTAATTCTACATTCAAATGTATTCCTTCTCGTAAATAACTCAACGAATGTTGTTTTTCATTGGTTGCTATGGATATCGTTTCTCTCTTCTTCCTTCTCTTTCTCTCTCTCTTTCTTTCTCTCTCTCTCTCTCCATTTCTCGTTCAAAACATTCACTCATAAGGATTGAAGTAACAATAGAATTTCGAGGTTTAACAATGCAATTGGTTGGCAAGGAAACAACCCGTTACAATTGCGATATTTTCCCAAAATATGTAAATTAAACGTTTAACATGAGGGTTTTCCAACTGTAACCGGAAAAAGATGAACAGAATAAGAAACGTCATAGTTTTTTCTATAAAATGGGCTAAATTCGAAGACCGTAGGTTAATTCTTTCTAATTTAGATCTCGAAAAGAATAAAAGTCTGCAAGTCAAAAAGTCAATTTTCACGTGTTATCATATGGGAAATGGAAATGCCTACCTTGGAGTCGAACCTAGGACTTTTTTCTAGATTTCATTTCGTCACCACCTTAAGATATGAGAATCTAGCATCCCTACCAATTTTCGAATATATATCTTTATCTTTCATCGAGTTATTCGCGTTTTTCTGGCGTGACAGAGGGGCCACAAAGGGACGGAAGTAGGCTTTTTATAGATTCGCGACAGATTCGAATTTTTAACATCAAAAATTAATCTTGAAGGTTTCCTATCGCCACATTTCCTGTAGAGCCAAAGTGTATTCTGTGAGGCAGTTTCCTGTTATCCAAGGCAAGTGTCCCAAGCGTTGTATATGTTACGGTTAAAGGTACCTAATCGGGAAATGTCCACATTTGCCGGTAAATGTGCACATTTACCACCAATCTCGGTAAATGCCAGTTTAAGTTTCCAGAAATACGTGTTATCCGTACATTTCCCGGTAAAATTGCACTTTTACCGATGTGCCTCGGTGAATATGGAAATAAGTAAGGATGAGAAATGATACACTTTAATAATTACGTCAATTTATAACGAAAATCATCGAGGGTTAGACTCCGCTGGTATTATATATTAAGATGAACGCTTCCCAACCCGAGGGGGGAACACAGTGAACGTGAGGAAGAACCAAAAACACTTCCACTAACTTACCCAATCCGGTGGGTCCGGGTAAAATTCGCCTTAATGTTCAAATCTAGTTTAGTTGAGCACATTTACCACGAAATTTACACGTTTGCCGGACAACGCCCATTTACCGTGCTTCTAAACTGCAGCAGATGTTCGCCACGCTGCCAAGTTGTGGCCTGTGTTGCGACGTTTATCCACATATAGGGATATGATATCGAAACTGAAGTATCGATTCCGTAATCATATGACGTATCGAATGAAAAGTATCGATGCCACAAGAGCATCGGACCGAAAGTACCGATGTCACTAGAAAATCGAAAGAAAAGAATCGAGTGCAAAAGTACTTGGTAACGAAAGGAAATTACCGACGTGAGTAAAGTATCGATACTTTTTTCGTATCTAAGGGTACGAAACCGAAACGAAAGTATCGATACCGTAATCATATGATGTATCGAATGAAAAGTATCGACACCACAAAAGTATCGGACCGGAAGTATCGATGCCACTAGAAAATCGAAAGAAAAGGATCGAGTACAAAAGTACCTGGTATCGAAAGGAAATTACCGATGTGAGTAAAGTATCGATACTGTTTTCGTATCTAAGGGTACGATACCGAAACGAAAGTATCGATACCGTAATCATGTGATGTATCGAATGTAAAGCATCGATACCCCCAAAAGTATCGGGCCGAAAGTACCGATATCACTAGAAAATCGAAAGAAAATAATCGAGTACAAAATTACTTGGTATCGAAAGGAAATTACCGATGTGAGTAAAGTATCGATACTTTTTTCGTATCCCCATATACGAGGAGCCATTTGGTCTCCTATGGTTACCTCGCAATCCTCCCTATTCCCTCTATACCAGGCTGTTTTCTTTGTTCATCTCACTCCCTCTTCTCAATTTCTCTCTCCCTCTGTCTCTCTCCACCCTCCCCCCCCCTCTCGCCCCTTCTCTCCCTCCCTCCTCCCTCCCTGTCTCCCTCCAAATCCAGAACGCAAGAAAGAAAAAATATTTGAGAGAACCCATTCTGTTAATTACGGGTTTCGCAGTGACGGGTGATATAAGGCATATATACCTGTGGTAGAGCAGAAGTTGGGGGGGGGGAAAGGGCCAATTTTTTTGTGTTTTTTTTTGGGGGGTTGGGAGGGTGGTTTTGGAGGGGTTGAAAGGCTCTTTGAGGGGGTGGGGGGGAGGGGGAGGAGGGGGGTGTCTGAGAGAATTTAGGAACCATTATTTCATCAACATTTTTTTACGTTAACTTGTCACTGTACTAGTGGCAGGGGTTTCCCATCCTTCTTCCCGCTGGCCGAATGCGGCTTCCTTAACAATATTTCATGCGGCTCACCGCCAGTGTTTTTTTTTTGCTTTCTCCATGCGTTAGTAGAGCGGAAAGTACGTATTGTCTTCGTCAAAATTGAATCGATTTCGAAATCTCGACGGAAATGCGCTTTTTTTGAGGTCCCCTTGACACTTTTGACCATTTTCTCGATTATGTTTGTTTGTTTGTGTGTGTGTGTTTGGGGGGGGGGGGCGGTCGTGTGATTGGAATTTTGTAGGTTGTCTAACTCAATAATTATTAATCAGACGAACGCGAAATTTTATAATTGACTTTTTCATGAAAGCCGAAAGGGTTGATTGGTTATTGGTAAAAATCGGTAGAGCGAAAGTGGGTGTTTACTCTTGTCGCCAATCGGTTTTTATCAAATATTTGCTTTAATATTTTGTCAATGCAAGAAGATACCGGAATAAAAGTTGTAGGAAATTTAATTTTGTACGATCTTTGTTTGAAACATTTTCCTATATAACGCTTTTTTTAAGAGGTACATTAAAAAGTAATTTTTTTTTACCTGCTACCACTACGCCACCTACCGGCGACTATTGTAAACACTTGGCGCTTAGTTACTTCTTACTTAGTAACGTTCGCGCGTTATTTTTGCCGCACAAATACGCGTGATCAATTTATTATTTCGTTCGAGCGTGTTTGCGATATTTTATGCCACGCTAAATTATGAAATTCGGGAACACAAAGAGAGCTACATATCCGCGATGAATTTAAAGCTGTTAAAGCCGATATATAAGTATTAAATAAATGATTAAATGGAAATTAGGCACCGTAAGTTCTGTTCGCGCCATCTTGTTTTAGCGATATTTTCAATACATTACCCAAATTTTCCTCTATGTTTATTTCATGATTTATTTATTTTGTTTGTTTATCAAATCGCAACAATTTTGATTTTGAAGCTGCTAAAGACAATAGGAGTAATCGCTTCACAGCACTCAATTCGAAATTATTATATTTATTTATTTATTTATTTCCATGCGGCCCCTAAACAGCCGTAATCGGCCTTTTACAAGGGGCTCATTAACATAATAACAAGGACTATCACAAACATCCATGCCCTAGGTGAAGAAAAACCCACCTAGGCGGGGTTCGAACCCGCGACCTTCGGATTGGCAGGCGAGGACGTTACCCTGCCACCACCGAGGCCGGACAAAATATGTAAAGTAAGCATCATAAGTTCCCTTCGGATAATATTGTTTAAATCTAAAAGTATATCGTAAGCAAGGAATAAAGATAAAAAACGACGAAAAATATTTCATAACCTTCCACATTTTCAAGTCGCTTGGCAACGGGTGAATTCACTTTTACGAGTTATCCACCACAAACAAAAAATATGACCTCTCCAGGTTAAGAAAATTAAAAACGTAACCGAGGCAACGTCTTCGGAGCAATATCAAAGGATCTGCATCGGATACCCTTATAGGCCAATTCTGTTAATTTTCCCAGGTTTCCATGGAGATAGGGAGGGTGGGAAGAAGAAGAAGAAATGAAGGGGGGGGGTTGAAATTAGGGGCCCAAGCACTTACCCCCACCCTTTTCTATTACGGCGGCGCCGTCTGGACGCGGCTAGCCGAACTAGCCATCGCCACGCGGACACCCTAACAACCCCCCCCCCACCCTCCCCCCTCCCGCCATACGCCAAACCCACTTTCATAACTGTCCGGGTGTGTACCGAATTTTCGAACGCCCAGGGATGAAAAGGGGACGCCAAAGGAACCATTGAGGGGAGGACGTGCTTCTCGATGTACGGAAATACCCCCCCCCCCCATGTAGGATACGAAAAAAGTATCGATACTTTACTCATATCGGTAATTTTATTTCGATACCAAGTACCTTTGTACTCGATTCTTTTCTTTCGATTTTCTAGTGGCATCGGTACTTTCGGCCCGATACTTTTGTGGTATCGATACTTTTCATTCGATACATCATATGATTACGGTATCGATACTTTCGTTTCGATTTCGTATCCTTAGATACGAAAAAGTATCGATACTTTATTCATATCGGTAATATCCTTTCGATACCAAGTACTTTTGTACTCGATCCTTTTCTTTCGATTTTCTGGTGATATCGGTACTTTCGGAGCGATACTTTTGTGGTATCGATACTTTTCATTCGATACATCATATGATTACGGTATCGATACTTTCGTTTCGATTTCGTATCCTTAGATACAAAAAAAGTATCGATACTTTACTCATATCGGTAATATCCTTTCGATACCAAGTACTTTTGTACTCGATCCTTTTCTTTCGATTTTCTAGTGATATCGGTACTTTCGGAGCGATACTTTTGTGGTATCGATACTTTTCATTCGATACATCATATGATTACGGTATCGATACTTTCGTTTCGATTTCGTACCCTTAGATACGGAAAAAGTATCGATACTTTACTCACATCGGTAATTTCCTTTCGATACCAAGTACTTTTGTACTCGATCCTTTTCTTTCGATTTTCTGGTGATATCGGTACTTTCGGTCCGATACTTTTGTGGCATCGATACTTTTCATTCGACATAACATATGAGTAAGATATCGATACTTTCGTTTCGATTTCGTATCCTTAGATACGAAAAAAGTATCGATACTTTACTCACATCGGTAATTTCCTTTCGATACCAAGTACTTTTGTACTAGATTCTTTTCTTTCGATTTTCTAGTGACATCGGTACTTTCGGTCCGATACTTTTGTGGCATCGATACTTTTCATTCGATACATCATATGAATACGGTATCGATACTTTCGTTTCGATATCGTATCCCAACTCCCATGTGCGCGCCCCCGATGTGCGCGGATCCGTTATTACGCGAAGCGCTCCATAAAATATTAATTTTTTTTTAAACGGAAAAAAAAATAAAAATTAAAAAAAAACAGATTTGCATCAATTTCTCCATGTCTGTTATTTTCCTGAAAATTCCAAACAGGTTAAATGATAATAAATGTTTTAAGGAACTGCGGGAAATATTTAAAGGGCTTACGAAAGGAGAGAAATAAACTCAAACCATAGCCTTCTGATATTGGATATAACCACAAAGTTCCAACAATTAAGAAAAGAAAAATGAGCGTTACTAAGGCGTAACTAAGCGTCAATTGCTAACAATAGTTGTCGGTAGGTGGCGTGGTGGTGGCAGCTAAAAATATAAGATATCTCTTAAACAATGCATTATATGGAAAAATGTTTCAAACAAAGATTGTAGAAAATAAAATTACCTACAACTTTTATTCCGATACATTTTAACATTTATCAAATATTAAAGCAAATATTTCAAAATAACAGATAAGTGACAAGAGTAAACACCCACTTCCGGTCGACCGAAGTAATCATTTGTCACTTGCTCCATAGGCTGTTTGTCATGACACTTGGTGGAAATCTCTTTGCTACTTAGGCCGAGCTTTCGAGTTTTGTTGCGAAGTTTTGAAGTCCCGGGTTCGATTCCTAGGAACTTATATCCTTCCCATTTGAATTACGCGGGAAATCTTAAATTCATCGGGCGGGGTAATTTTCTCTCGCACATTAAAATATATAAGAATTGTAATATCGGAACGAGTTTTGTACTGTTCTCCCAGGAAAGGAATAAAGATTCTAATTTATATCGTAGAATTTTGCCTATTGATAGTATTTCTGAGAATTTCGCGTAAACACTGGCAATTTTGCAGTTTTTATCACTCATTACGAAAGTGTTGCCATAGCAACGACTGTTGTTGTTTATGCTTTCTATAATTAAGTTATGTGTGTAATTATATTTATAATTATGTATTTAAATGATGTACATCGATAGTGGGAAATTACATCTCTCATAGTTTTTTCACTTTCTCCATTTACGAAGTATAGAGAAAGTATTGTTCTCATGAAAAAAATCGAATTCGAGATTTCAACGAAAATACACGTTTTAAGGTCCCAATGAACACGTTTTGACTAGTTTCTGTGTCTCTGTCTGTCTGTATGTGATAGATTTTTGTGGGTGCTCTAACTCAAAGACTATTAATCAGGTCAAAGCAAAATTTTATATTTAAAATTTTTATAAAAGTTGGAAGATCTGATTAGTTTTTGGTAACAATCGGTCTACCGGAAGTGGGTGTTTACTCTTGTCACTTATCCGTTATTTTGAAATATTTGCTTTAATATTTGATAAATGTAAAAATGTATCGGAATAAAAGTTGTATGAAATTATATTTTCTACAACATTTGTTTGATACATTTTTTCATATAGTGTATTTTTTAAGAGATATCTTATATTTTTAGCTGCCACCACCACGTCACCTACCGAAGACTATTGTTAGCAATTGACGCTTAGTTACGCCTTAGTAACCCTCCTTTTTCTTTTCTTAATCGTCAACCGGAAGTAAATATTGACAACGATCCCAGTGCTGACAACATGTAATTTGCCATATAAATATGGAGAAAGTCATGTGTTGCCCCGGGTGCTAAAATAGCTAGTTCAGGCGCTGCATATAGGCTGCACGTGGCCGATGTACTGTTGCCATGGATATCGCGTTGGCTTGTTTACCAGTTTAAATCTTGGTATACGGTTGTGATTTTTTTATGATCGCTTGCAGTATGCAGTAAGCACCGACGACTCGTAATGTAAAAAGATGCAAGTTAAGACAGATTGAAGTTTGTCCGTAAAAATCTAAATAGGAAACAGACTTGTTCTTCTTCCTACGAAGGAAAAAGAGACACAGAGAGAGAGAGAAGGAAGAAGATAAAGAGAGAGAGAGAGAAAAGAAGAAGAGAGAGGGAGAGAGATGATAGAGAGAGAATGCATAGAGAGAGAGAGAGAGAGAAGATAGAAAAAGAGAATATATATAGAGAGAGATGATAAAGAAAGAGAGAGGAAGAGGGAGAAGATAGATAAGATAAATAGAGAAGGAGAGAGAGAATAAGAACATACAGAGAGAGAGAGAGAAAGGAAAGAGAGAGAATATATATAGAGAGAGTGGATAAAGAAAGAGAGAAGGAGAGAGAGTAGATAGAAAGAGAAGATAAAGAGAGAGAGAGAAAGAGAAGATAAAGAGAGAGAGAGATTATAGAGAGAGAGAATATATAGAGAGACAGGATAAATAAATAGAGAGGGAGAGAGAGACAAAGGAAAGAGAGAGAGAGAGAATAAGAACATAAAGAGAGAGAAATGAAACAGAGAGAGAAATGAAAGAGAGAGAGAGAAGATAGAGAGAAGATATATAGAGAGAGCGAGAGAGAATATAGAGAGAGAATACGTAGAGAGAGAGGATAAAGAAAGAGAGAGGGAGAGAGAGAGAAAGAACATAAAGAGAGAGAGAGAATACTGAGAGAGGGAGAGGATAATGAAATAGAGGGAGAGAGAGAGAGAAGATAAAGAGAGAAGGAGGGAGAGAAAGAGGAAGGAAAGAGATAGAGAGAAGATAGAAAGGGAAGTTAGAGAAAGAGAGAGAAGGAGCGAAAGAGAAGGAATGAGAGAGAGAGAGGATAAAGAAAGAGAGAGGGAGAGAGAGAGAAAGAACATAAAGAGAGAGAGAGAGAGAGAATACTGAGAGAGGGAGAGGATAATGAAATAGAGGGAGAGAGAGAGAGAAGATAAAGAGAGAAGGAGGGAGAGAAAGAGGAAGGAAAGAGATAGAGAGAAGATAGAAAGGGAAGTTAGAGAAAGAGAGAGAAGGAGCGAAAGAGAAGGAATGAGAGAGAGAGAGGATAAAGAAAGAGAGAGGGAGAGAGAGAGAAAGAATTAAAAGAGAGAGAGAGAGAGAGAATACTGAGAGAGGGAGAGGATAATGAAATAGAGGGAGAGAGAGAGAGAAGATAAAGAGAGAAGGAGGGAGAGAAAGAGGAAGGAAAGAGATAGAGAGAAGATAGAAAGGGAAGTTAGAGAAAGAGAGAGAAGGAGCGAAAGAGAAGGAATGAGAGAGAGAGAGGATAAAGAAAGAGAGAGGGAGAGAGAGAGAAAGAACATAAAGAGAGAGAGAGAGAGAGAATACTGAGAGAGGGAGAGGATAATGAAATAGAGGGAGAGAGAGAGAGAAGATAAAGAGAGAAGGAGGGAGAGAAAGAGGAAGGAAAGAGATAGAGAGAAGATAGAAAGGGAAGTTAGAGAAAGAGAGAGAAGGAGCGAAAGAGAAGGAATGAGAGAGAGAGAGGATAAAGAAAGAGAGAGGGAGAGAGAGAGAAAGAACATAAAGAGAGAGAGAGAATACTGAGAGAGGGAGAGGATAATGAAATAGAGGGAGAGAGAGAGAGAAGATAAAGAGAGAAGGAGGGAGAGAAAGAGGAAGGAAAGAGATAGAGAGAAGATAGAAAGGGAAGTTAGAGAAAGAGAGAGAAGGAGCGAAAGAGAAGGAATGAGAGAGAGAGAGGATAAAGAAAGAGAGAGGGAGAGAGAGAGAAAGAACATAAAGAGAGAGAGAGAGAGAATACTGAGAGAGGGAGAGGATAATGAAATAGAGGGAGAGAGAGAGAGAAGATAAAGAGAGAAGGAGGGAGAGAAAGAGGAAGGAAAGAGATAGAGAGAAGATAGAAAGGGAAGTTAGAGAAAGAGAGAGAAGGAGCGAAAGAGAAGGAATGAGAGAGAGAGAGGATAAAGAAAGAGAGAGGGAGAGAGAGAGAAAGAACATAAAGAGAGAGAGAGAGAGAGAATACTGAGAGAGGGAGAGGATAATGAAATAGAGGGAGAGAGAGAGAGAAGATAAAGAGAGAAGGAGGGAGAGAAAGAGGAAGGAAAGAGATAGAGAGAAGATAGAAAGGGAAGTTAGAGAAAGAGAGAGAAGGAGCGAAAGAGAAGGAATGAGAGAGAGAGAGGATAAAGAAAGAGAGAGGGAGAGAGAGAGAAAGAACATAAAGAGAGAGAGAGAGAGAGAATACTGAGAGAGGGAGAGGATAATGAAATAGAGGGAGAGAGAGAGAGAAGATAAAGAGAGAAGGAGGGAGAGAAAGAGGAAGGAAAGAGATAGAGAGAAGATAGAAAGGGAAGTTAGAGAAAGAGAGAGAAGGAGCGAAAGAGAAGGAATGAGAGAGAGAGAGGATAAAGAAAGAGAGAGGGAGAGAGAGAGAAAGAACATAAAGAGAGAGAGAGAGAGAATACTGAGAGAGGGAGAGGATAATGAAATAGAGGGAGAGAGAGAGAGAAGATAAAGAGAGAAGGAGGGAGAGAAAGAGGAAGGAAAGAGATAGAGAGAAGATAGAAAGGGAAGTTAGAGAAAGAGAGAGAAGGAGCGAAAGAGAAGGAATGAGAGAGAGAGAGGATAAAGAAAGAGAGAGGGAGAGAGAGAGAAAGAACATAAAGAGAGAGAGAGAGAGAATACTGAGAGAGGGAGAGGATAATGAAATAGAGGGAGAGAGAGAGAGAAGATAAAGAGAGAAGGAGGGAGAGAAAGAGGAAGGAAAGAGATAGAGAGAAGATAGAAAGGGAAGTTAGAGAAAGAGAGAGAAGGAGCGAAAGAGAAGGAATGAGAGAGAGAGAGAGGATAAAGATAGAGAGAGGGAGAGAGAGTAGATAGAAAGAGAAGATAAAGAGAGAGAGACAGAGACAAAGGAAAGAGAGAGAGAGAGAGAAGATAGAAAGAGAAGTTAGAAAGAGAAGTTAGAGAGAGAGAGAGAAAGAGCGTAAAGAGAGAAGAGAAAGAGAGAGAGAGAGAAGAGAAGAGAAAGGGGAGAGAGGGAAAAGAGAAGGGATGGAGAGAGAGAGTGTGTGAAACAGCATTGACCGTTATCTTCTCCTATAGTTTGACTGCACATAATTCCAACCGATCTGAGTGCCGCCGAGACCTTTCAAAGAGACGGAGGAAGGAGGGGTCAGGGAGGGAGAGAGAGAGAAAGGAGAGAGAGAGAGAAAGGGAGGGAGGGGGAAGAGGCTACAGACATATCTCCCTTAGCTACTCGTGCCCTGTAATTATGAATGACTACCGCCCATAGAGGGAACACACATCTAGATAGAGTATGATGGAGTGGGAAGGAGGGGGAGGAGTGGGAGGGAGTGGGAGTGAGAGGGAGGGGTGGAAAGAAGGGATGAGGGCAAAGAAGAGGAAGAAGATAAGAGGACGTGGAGATAGGGGAGAGAGGAAAAGGTAGAGAGGAACGTGGTGAGGGTATTAGAGGGAGAAAGACGGGGAGGAAATGAGAGAAGGAGAGAGAGAGAGAGAAAGATAGATGAAGAGAGAGGAAGAGAGAGAGAGGAATGGAGAGAGAGAGGATGTCAGAGAGGAAGATAGACGAAGAGGGAGAAGAAGAGAGAAAGAGAAGAGAGAGGAAGAAAGACGAACAGAGAGGAAGAGAGAGAAAGGAAGAGAGAGGAAGAGAGAGAAAGGAAGAGAGAGGATGAGAAATTGAGAGAGGAGGTCAGAGAGGAAGATAGATGAAGAGGGAGAAGAAGAGAGAAAGAGAAGAGAGAGGAAGAGAGACGAAGAGAGAAAGAAAGATGAAGAGTGAAAAAGAGAGACGAAGATAGATGGAGAGAGAGGGATAAAGAAAGAGAGAAGGAGAGAGAGGAAGAAAGAGTGGAAGAAAGAGAGGAAGAGATGATGTGGGAGAGGAAGAAGGAGAGGAAGAGAGAGAGAGGAAGGGAGAGGAGAATAAGAGAGAGAGAGAGAGAGAGGAATATAGATGAAGAAAGAAAGGAAGAGAGAGAGAGAGAGAAGATAGAGGAAAAGAGATGAAGAGAGAAAGAGACGAGAGGAAGGACGATGAAGAGAGAAAGAAAGAAAGAGAGAGAGAGAGGAAGAACGATGAAGAGAGAAAGGAAGAAAGAGAGAGAGAGGAAGATAGATGAAGAGAGAAAGGAAGAGAGAGAGAGAAGATAGAGGAAAAGAGATGAAGAGAGAAAGAGACGAGAGGAAGAACGATGAAGAGAGAGAGAGAAAGAAAGAGAGAGAGAGAGGAAGACAGATGAAGAGAGGGAGAGGAATGCAGATACAGAGAATTGGCTAGAACGAGAGGGAGAGAGAAAGAGATAAACAGAGAAAAAATGAAGAGAAAGGAAGATGAAGAGAGAGAAATAAAGATACGGAGTAATAGATAGAAATTGGATTACGATACTGATTTATATAGTTTGCACTAATTATCTTCCATAGAAAAAACCTTATTTTGCCAGCACATTTACTTCCTTCGTATAACTTTGGTGATTTGCGAGTTGGCGGCGCTGTAATCGCCGTCAATATTGAACTGAAATATCTCCTTAACAGTTGGCTCTGCAAAAAATTATCAAGTACAAAAGTTTGTAGAGAATAAAATTATACACAACTGGTTATTAAATACGATTACGTTAACGAATAATTACGGGAGATATGCGACGGAAAAATAAAATCTGAATTGGCCACCACATGACTTTCTCCATATCTGTAATATTTCTAAAAATTTCAAATGGGTTAAATTATAATAAATACTTAAAGGAACTGATAGAAAAATTTAAGGACTTTACAAAGAAAAGAAATAGACGCATACCGTAGACTTCTGATATTGGACATAGCCACAAAGCTCCAACAATTAAGAAAATAAAAAGGAGCGTTACTAAGATGTAACTAAGCGCCAGTTGTTAACAATGGTCGACGGTAGGTGGCGTGGTGGTGGCAGCAAAATACTTGAGTTTTTTAAGATATCTCTTAATCAAAGCATTATATGGAAAAATGTTTCCAACAAAGGTTGAACAAAATTAAATTTCCCGCAACTTTTATCCCAATACATTTTTACATTTATCAAATATTAAAGCAAATATTTCAAAATAACGGATAAGTGACGAGAGTAAACACCCACTTCCGGTGGACCGATTTTTACGAAAAAGTAATCAGCCCTTTTGACTTCAGTGAAAACGTTAAATATAAAATTTCGCGTTGACCTGATTAATATTTTCGAGTTAGAGCACGCTATCACGTAAACACACACGCACAGACATCATCGAGAAAAGTTCAAGACGTGTTCAGTGGATCTCAAAACGTGTATTTCCGTTACAATCTCGAAATCGTTTTTTTTTTCGTGAAAAAAAAATGAGTAAAATACCCACTTCCGGCCGAACGATTTCAATTAACATCTAATCAGTTCTTCACTTTCTAACTGAAATTCCAAATATGAAATTTTATGCTGTTGGGATAATTAGTTTCTCTGAGTTAAGAGTGCCTAAAATATTTCGGTCACAGACCGACACAACCACAGACATCGAGTCAATGCATGTTCAGGGGGAGGACCTTAAAAAAAATGTATTTCCGTTCAAATCTCGATTTAGAATTTTTTCTCGAAAACAATACTTTCTTTATACTTCGTACATATGCACTATTAATTATTTTTACTTCCTCAGTATACCAACGAAGTATAAAGAGAAAGTAAAATTAACCGATGTGGGCAACATATGACTTTCTTCATATTTATATGGCAAATTACATGTTGTTAGCTTTGGGATCGTTGTCAATATTTACTTCCGGTTGACAATTAAGAAAAGAAAAAAAGGAGCGTTACTAAGACGTAACTAAGCGTCAATTGTTAACAATAGTCTTCGATAGGTGGCGTGGTGTTGGCAGCTAAAAATATGAGATATCTCTTAAAAAATGCATTATATGGAAAAATGTTTCAAACAAAAATTGTAGGACATTAAATTTTCCACAACTTTTATTCTAGTACATTTTTACATTTAACAAATATTAAAGCAAATATGTCAAAATAACGGATAAGTGACAAGAGTAAACACTGACTTCCTCTCCACCGATTTTTACCAAAAACTAATCAGTTCTTTGGATTTTTATAAAAATGTTAAATACAAAATTTCGCGCTGACCCGATTAATAATTTTTCATTTAGAGCACCCACAAAAAGCTATCACACAGACATAATCGAGAAAATGGTCTAAACGTGTTGTTCAGGGGACCTCAAAACGTGTATTTCCGTTGAATTCGATTTTTTCATGATTACTATACTTTCCCCTATAATACGTACGTGGAGAAAGTAACAATAAAATTAAGAATAGACGAGAAAGTTAACGATAAATTAATGACAAACAAATATTAAATAAACAATGCAATTATATGGAAAAATATTTCAAACATAGGTTGTAGAGAATAAAATTTCCTAAAACTTTTATTCCGGTACATTTTTACATTTATCAAATATTAAAGCAAATATTTCAGAATAACGGATGAGTGACGAGAGTAAACACCCACTTCCGGTGGACCGATTTTTAACGAAAACTAATCAAATCTTTCAACTTTTATAAAAATGTTAAATATAAAATGTTGCGTTGACCTGATTAACAGTTATTGACTTAGAGGACCCACAATAATCTATCACGCAGACAGGCAGACAAACACACAGACAAACTAGTCAAAACGTGTTCAGGGGACCTTAAAACATGCATTTCCGTTGAAATCTCGAATTCTATTCTTTTCTTCATAACTATCTCTACACTTCGTATATGGAGAAAGTAAAAAAACGAAATTTTTTAAACTTATAATAAAATATTGTAACCATCACTATTTACATCGATTTTTAGCATTTAGCTTTGGGACAACAATAAGAGCGCGAGTTTCGACGATTACTACATCGTCGTCAAGGCAATTATCGTTAAAATGGCCATGTTTCCCCAAACATCGTGATTTGAACGTTTAATATGGCCGATTTCGATCTGAAGGAGAAAATAGGACGGGCGGAATAAGCGACTTTATTAATTTCTCTTTCAAACGGTTCAAATTGGATGATAATAGGTCAGTTTTCCCATTTTAATTTGAATTTGAATTTCGACGTGTTACCTTCCGAGAAACATAAATGGACTCGAACCCGGGTCTATTTTCCCCAATATTTTTTCCTCAATTGCTTTTAATATGGCAGTCAAACATTCCTGGAAAATTTCAGAGCATTATCTCGTGTCATTTTTGAGATAAAAACGAGTTAAAATAACAGCTTACCCTCGAACACTTGCGTATTAACCGCGTTGTCGAGGACCCGCGTCATACGAAACGGACAGGTTCACGCAAACCTACGTAATTACGCTATTCGCGTATTTTTATTGAGTTTTGAACAAATGACGGAGTCGTGACGTGATCAAAATGGCGGCCGTGTGACGTATAAGAGGTTTATCTCGGACTGGTTCGCATAAACGGGAAAGACACACAAA
Source organism: Tanypteryx hageni (assembly GCA_028673005.1). NCBI lineage: Eukaryota > Metazoa > Arthropoda > Insecta > Odonata > Petaluridae > Tanypteryx > Tanypteryx hageni. The sequence goes on along the minus strand of CM054119.1, from coordinate 19,687,749 downwards.
CAATGAATACAGAAGAGGGGGAGGGAGGGAGGGAGGAGGAGGGCAGGGAAAGGGCGTGGTCGAGAAAGTGAGAAAGACGCCCCCTGGGGAGGGATGAAAATAAAAGTTGAAGATCGCCTCGCGTGAACTGAACGTGGAAAAGGGGGGGGGGGAAGCAATACCACTTCGGTGCAAATATCGCTTCTTTCTATAAAGGAAACGGGATAGCGAAGGGAGACAAATATATATATATATATATCGCTTTTCTTCTATCTTCTTGATTCTCTCTTCCTCTTTCTTCCATTTTCTCTTCTTGTCTTTCTTCCTCTCTCTCTTCCTCTCTTTTAGTCTCTTTCTTCCTCTCTTCATATCTATTCCTCTCTCTTCCTCTCTCTCCTTTTCTCTCTCTCTTCCTCTCTACCTCTCTCTCCCTCTATCTCTATCTCTCCCTCTCTCTTCCTCTCTGTCTTGATGTATCTTTCTTCCTCTCTTCATATCTCTTCCTCTCTCTTACTTTCACATTCTTCCTCTCTCTCTCCCTCTATCTCTCTTCCTCTCTTTCTTCCTCTCTCTACCTCTCTCTCCCTCTATCTCTTTCTCTCCCTCTCTCTCCCTCTAACTCTTTCTATCCCTCTCTCTTCCTCTCTGTCTTGATGTATCTTTCTTCCTCTCTTCATATCTCTTCTTCTCACTTCCTCTCCTCTTCCTCTCTCTCTTCCCCTCTCTGTCTTCCTCTCTTCCTCTCTCTTCCTCTCTCTTCCCCTCTCTTCTTCTCTCTTCCTCTCTCTCTTCTCCTCTCTTCCTCTCTCTCTTCCCCTCTCTATCTTCCTCTCTCTTCTTCTCTCTTTCTCTCTCTCTCCCTCTTCCTCTCTCTACCCCTCTCTTCTTCTCTCTTCCCCTCTCTATCTTCCTCTCTTCCTCTCTCTTCTTCTCTCTTTCTCTCTCCCCCTCTTCCTCTCTCTACCCCTCTCTTCTTCTCACTTCCTCTCTCTTACTCTCTCTTCCCCTCTCTATCTTCCTCTCTCTTCTTCTCTCTTCCTCTCTTTCTTTCTCTCTTCCTCTCTCTTCTTCTCTCTTTCTCTCTCTCCCTCTTCCTCTCTCTACCCCTCTCTTCTTCTCACTTCCTCTCCTCTATCCTCTCTCTCTTCCCCTCTCTATCTTCCTCTCTTCCTCTCTCTTCTTCTCTCTTTCTCTCTTCCTCTCTCTCTTCATCTCTGTCTTCCTCTCTCTCTCTTCCTCTCTCATCTCCTCTCTTCCTCTCTCTTCCCCTCTCTATCTTCCTCTCTTCCTCTCTCTTCTTCTATCTTCCTCTCTTTCTCTCTCTTCTTCTCACTTCCTCTCTCTTACTTTCTCATTCTTCCTCTATCTCTTCTTCTCTCCTCTTCTCTCTCTTTTTTCCTCTCTCTCTCTCTCTTCATCTCTTATCCTCTCTCTTCATATCTTCCTCTCTCATTTGCTCCTACTTCCTCTCTTTCTTCGTCTCTCTTCCTCTTCCCGTTCCCATTCCTCTTCCTCCTTTCCTCCCTCTTTCTCTTCCTTTTCTTTCTTTTCATCCTTCTCTTCCTCTAGCTCTTCTTCTGTTACTTCACATTTCTATTTCCCCTCCCCTTTCTCTTCCTATTTCTTCTCCTATCTTTCTTCCTCTTTTTCATTCTTTTCTCATCTACTTTCTCTCCATTTTCCTTTCTTCGCCTCTCTCTTTCTCTCCTAATTTCTCTTCCTCCCTATTTCTCCGTTTTTCCCCCCTCTCCCTCCCTCCCTCCCTGTTATTTCATTCCATCCATCTCCCCCTCTCTTACTCTCCCTCGTTCTATCACATAATCACATTGTGTCTGTCTGTCTGTCTGTTTCTCCCTATTAACTTTTGAACCAATAGACCGATTTTCATTAAACTTGGTGGAAATCTCTTTGCTACTTGGGCAGAGCTCTCCCGAGAGCAGTTTTCGTCGCGAAGATTGAAAGTCCCGGGTTCGATTCCTAGGAACTTATATCCTTCCCATTTGAATTACGCGGGAAATCTTAAATCCATCGGGCGGGGTAAAATTTTCTCTCGCACATTAATATATCTAAGAATTGTAATATCGGAGCGAGTTTTGTACTGTTCTCCGAGGAAAGGAATGAAGATTCTAATTTATATCGTAGAATTTTGCTTATTTATAGTATTTCTTAGAATTTCGCGGAAACACTGGCAATTTTGCAGTTTTTATCACTCATTACGAAAGTGTTGCCATAGCAACGAGTATTGTTGGTCTCGGATTCGGTATACATATTCTAAAACGCGTGATAAATTCATTATTCCGTTCGAATGTATTTGTAGTATTTTACAGCGGCATTATTATTGAATTCGGGAATACAAAAACAGCAGATCATCAGCGGCGATTTTAAAGCTATTAAAGTCAATATATGTTAGCATTAAATAAATCATTTAATGGAAATTGGGAATCATAAGTTGCGTTGGGATCATCTTGGTGATTTTTTTTTATTTCAACTAGCGTCGAATAATAATAATAATAATGATTTTTAAATGAATATATGTTTAAACTTCTAGTTCCCAATGGACGTAGGATAACGTGAAAACGGCTGAATATCTCTCCCTCTCTCCCTCCCACTCCCTCCCATTCCCTCCCTCCCTCTCTCTTCCCCCCTCCCTCTCCCCCTCCATCCCTATCTATCCTTTCATTTTAATGTCCTCCTGACACGCCAAGCGCCAATCATCAAAGCTCCTACACGTCCATAACTCCGGTATTCTGGTATCCACCACATAAATACGTATATATATCATTATTTATTTATTTTATTTATTCAATAATTCCACATACAGCTTTTGTAGCCATTTTGCAGTGGAATGTGTTAACAATAACAATAGACGAACACATACATCCATGCCCTAGGTGGAGAAAAACCCACCTAGGCGGGATTCGAACCCGCGACCTTCGGATTGGAAGGCGAAGGACGCTACCCCCGCCGCCACCGAGACGTTCCTTACAGAGGAGGATATAACATATATATAACATATAGGAGGATACTAGTGTATAAGCACTTCCAGAAGACATCCACCTTCTACTAGTATGTTATATGTATGATATATCCTCCTCTGTGAGTAACGTCTATAAATATATACTAGTAGAAGGTGCTTGCATTCTGCAAGCATATCATCTCGCCTTGAAAAAACATTCATTTTTTTAGTCAGATATTTCATTACAAATATTTTTTTGATTCTAAAGATTTCATCTCCGCAGCGATTTTGGTTTTTCCCTTACGTGAAAATAATAGATTAATAATATCCCCGAACTTTTTAATCTTAAGAATTTTATACTCTCTCCATTGTGGGGTACTAATGCGGCACATTTATGCCAAATTTTTAAATGAAATCATATTTTTCTAATCGTTAAAATTTTAGACATTTTTAAACTGCCGCCGCAAAATACGGAGAAATTCAAATGTTTATTTGTGCGAATGCACTACCCTGTAAATAACTTGAAAAGTTCGGCTTCCTAGCTCATTCCGTAGCACCTAAACAGTTATCTATTTGTTTAAATTTTAAGAATTTTTAACTGCCAAACAAATTTAAATATCAGAATTTCTGTATTCCCTATTTCGTTCTTATACAAATCCTACCTCTAAAAAAAATTTCAGCTCCTTAGCACATATGGAAATACAGAAACCTTGAAATTTTGTTTAAACAACTGCGAATTTTTAGCGGCCGCATTGTTGCACTTTTTCGAAATTTTCGTTTTTTCTAGTCCATTTTACACAAAATCCTACAAAAGAAAAAATTTCGAATCTCCAGCTCACCTGGAAGTGCCTAAATATTAGTATCATATATATATGTTATCCGTATGTTATATACGTCTATACATAACACACACCCACACACACATATATATACACACACACACATATATAACGATCATTTATCTTTTCTTCAAACTTCCTCAGCAATCCTTCATAATTCCTTTTTTCGGGCGTAAAATAGATGGCGCGCCGGGCGTTCTTCCATTACATTTGTATTGTATTTAAATTTGGCCTAAACCACATGTCTAGTTCACCAGAAATTAAGTAGGCTTTGGTGAAATATTTGCAGCGAATATTATCACCGAAAAATATTCCGGAAAAATGAACATATATTGACGATGTGTAAACAAAACTAAAACTATATTTGACATTACAAGTGCATTTGCTTCGTATTTATAAGCATTGGAATCCGTCAACAATTCGATTCCATTACCATATCCATGTTTTGACACATTCATAAACCCTTGAAAATGGCTGTTTTTTAAGCTTCAATATGAATTATCATGATGTTTCGAATTCACTATTTTATGAAATAAAACTTTTGTGCTTTCGAGCGTTACGTTCCGAGATTACAGCACAACTGTCGTGCAGAGAGATTTTTCTTTTGCATTTTAAAATATTTGTGAATAGGGATGCGATATCGAAACGAAAGTATCGATACCGTAATCATATATGACGTATCGAATGAAAAGTATCGATGCCACATAAGTATCGAGCCGAAAGTACCGATGTCACTAGAAAATCGAAAGAAAAGAATCGGGTACAAAAGTACCTGGTATCGAAAGGAAATTACCGACGTGAGTAAAGTATCGATACTTTTTTCGTATCCCTATTTGTGAATTATGACATCGGGGTGGGGTGTGTACTTTACTAAGGGGAAATAAACGGCACAAACCTTCTCATTTACGCATCATAATACATCGACGTTTCTTACAGAGGAGGAGGAGGATAATAATGTTTAGGCACTTCCAGATGAGCCGGAGATTCGATATTTTTTGTTAGGTAGTATTTTGTGGAAAACCGCCTAAAAAACACGAAAATCCGCAATTGTTTAAACAAATTTTCAAGGTTTACGTATTTCCGAATGTGCTACGGAGCTGAAATTATTTTTACAGGTAGGATATGTAAAAAAAAGAAATGGGTATTATACGAATTTTAATATTTTAATTTGTTTTGCAGTAATAAATGTGTTTGTATATATATATATATATATATATATATATATATATATATATATATATATATATATATATATCATTATATATAGACGTTCCTTACAGAGGAGGAGGATATAACATAGTAGTTGGTGCTTGCATTCTGCAAGCATATCACCTGAACATAAAAAAAATCAATTTTTCATATTTCATCATTGCAAATGTTTTTTTAATTCTAAATATTTCACCTCCGCAGCGATTTTCGTTTTTCTCTTATGTAAAAATAATAGACCAAAACAATCCCAAAACTTTGTAACTTTAAGATATTTATACTCTCTCCATTATGAGTACTAAAGCTACACGTTCCTGCCAAATTTTAAAGTTGTAGTACTTCTAGAAGTGAAATGATATTTTTCATTTGTTTAAATTTTAAACATTTTTAACAGCCGCCCCAATGTATTTATGGAGAAATTCAAACCTTTTTTGGGCAAATATGCTATTCTGTAAATAACTTGAAAATTTCAGCTTCCTAGCTTATCCCGTAGTGCCTAAACAGTTGTCTATTTGTTTAAACTTTAGGAATTTTTAACTGCCAAACAAAATAAAATATCAAAATTTGTATAATCCTCATTTCGTTTTTTTACAAATTCTACTTATTTAAAAAATTTCAACTCCGTAGCACATGCGGAAATACATAAACCTTGAAAATTTGTTTAAACAATTGCGAATTTTTAGCGGCCGCATTGTTGCACTTTTTTAAGATTTTCGTGTTTTTTAGTCGGTTTTCCACAAAATCCTACCTAAGAAAAAAATTCCGAATCTCCATCTCATCTGGAAGTGCCTAAACATTAGTATCCTCCTGTTATATCCTCCTCCTCCTCTCTAAGAAACGTCTAAAAAATACGTAAATGAAAAACTTTGTGCCGTTTATTTCCCCTTAGAAAAGTAAAAATCCCACCCCGATATCATAACTCACAAAGAGGGATACGAAAAAAGTATCGATACTTTACTCATACCGGTAATTTCCTTTCGATACCAAATACTTTTGCACTCGATTCTTTTCTTTCGATTTTCTAGCGACGTCGGTACTTTCGGCTCGATACTTTTGTGGTATCGATACTTTTCATTCGATACGTTATATATGATTACGGTATCGATACTTTCGTTTCGATATCGTATCGCTATTCACAAAAATTTTAAAATGCAAAAGAAAAGTCTCCCTGCACGACAATTGTGCTGTAATCTCGGAACGTTACGCCCGAAAGTACAAAAGTTTAATTTGATAAAATAGTGAATTCGAAATCACACGATAATTCATATTGAAGCTTTAAAAAACCACCATTTTCAAGATAGTAAAAAGAAGGACAGGATGGATATGGTAATGGAATCGATTCCAATGCTTATAAATACGAAGCAAATGCACTTGTAATGTCCAATATAGTTTTCGTTTTATTTACACATCGCCAACATATGTTCATTTTTTCGGAATATTTTTCGGTGATAATATTCGCTGCATTCATTTCACCAAAGCCTACTTAATTTCTGGTGAACTAGACATGTGGTTTAGGCCAAATTTAAATACAATGCAAGTGTAATGGAAGAACGCCCTGCGCGCCATCTATTTTACGCCCGAATGAAGGAAAAATTAAGGATTGCTGAGGAAGTTTGAAGAAAGGATATTTATTTATGTATTTTCGCATGTGCTACGGAGTTGAAATTTATTTAATAAGTAAAATTCGTAAAAAAAACGAAATAGGGATTATACAAATTTTGATATTTTATTTTTTTTGGCGGTTAAAAATTCTTAAAATTTAAACAAATACATAACTCTTTAAGTACTACGGAATGAGCTAGGATGCTGAAATTTTCAAGTTATTTACAGAATAGCATATTCGCGCAAATAAAGATTTGAATTTCTCCATAAATATATTGCGGCGGCTGTTAAAAATGTTTAAAATTTCAACAATTGGAAAAATATTATTTCACTTCTAGAAGTACTACAGAAATAATGCCACTGGAGGATATATACTAACTTCTTTGGGACATATGACTTAGTTAGTATTAGTTGTGACGTCAGGCTGTACGTTATGGCGCATTTTAAACGAAATCCTTAGAGGCGTTATTTAGTGAATCGAACATTTATCCAAAAACAGCAAAACATGGCCTATTACACAACATGTGTTTACCTCGTATGTTTACATTAAAGATGTTATGTAAAATAGTACATTAATTCCCATTAAAAGCATAAAATCAATGCTCTTGAAGTAAGGAAAATCAATTCCCACTGAAAGTCATTGGATTCATGTTACCATGGTAGTTCATATCTTTCATTGTTGAAAATAAAAAAAATAACCTTTCGCAATTTTATGATTAAAATCAATTTTTTACGCAAATTCAGCATGGATTTTAAATTTGTCTTCGAGACAAATAAACTTCATTTTTTTTCCACAGTATGGCGCGTGTCCCGACACTGCATCTTAATTTAAACAATTTAAAAAAGCAATTTTATATGGAAATGCACACTTTTCAATGCTTTTCTTATGGGTGTATAAAATTGGAAATTGGGTCCAAAAATACACCTTAACTTTTCTGAAATTCTCCCCTGAGGTTGTACCCAATGACTTATATTTACGCCAAGTTCCAGCTGTATAGCACCACCAGAGGTTATATATATATGATATTCTATATATGTAAGAAGCAGTTTTTTATAATGAGTAGATTTCGGAACGCAATAGAATGGCCGCATTGAGGGGTCGACCCGGGGCGAATAATTTGCCGTTTTGAGGGGGTGAACATCCCTTTAATAATCCGATCATAGACGACCTCAGTTGTACCAGACTGAATTAGGCAAGCGTCATATAAATCCCCTTTCTATCAAATCATCCAATGGGGTACAGAGAAGTGGATTAAGGGGATGGTTTCTATGGGGGTGGAATGTTTGACCCTCTTCTCCCCGGAAACCCCTACCACTCGTCCGTTGTCATGGCGACGGTCCTCCTCCTCCTATGCAGAGACCCTAGCGTCACCAGTTTTGATGCCTCCCCTAAGTAATCCGATATAAATTTAGACGTTGATAGGGAATATACATTCATCAGATTGATGAGTGCTGTGTGATAAAAGGTTTTAAGGGGTGTTATTGGGGCGTTGTATTGAATTAAGTAAGTATATCGATATTTGGGGATCGGGCGTGAAAAGCCAGGGTGGAACCGAGGCAATTGTCATTTCTCTTACTCAATCTCTTTGCCTCTCTCTCCCTCCCCCTCTCTCTCTCTCTCCCTCTCTCTCCCTACCTCTCTCTCTTTCTCACCCTCCCTCTCTCTCTCTTTCCTTCCCTCTCTCTCCTTCCCTCTCTTTCCCTCCCACTCTCTCCCTCCCTTTATCTCCCTCTCTCCTTCCCTCTATCTCCTTCCCTCTCTCTCCCTCCCTACCTCTTTCTCCCTCCTTCCCTCTCTCTTTCCTTCCGTCATTTCCTTTCCTATCTCTCCTTCCCTCTCTCTTTCCTTCCCTCTCTTTCCTTTCCTCTCTCTCCCTCCCTCTCTCTCATTCCCTCTCTCTACTTCCCTCTCTCTCCTTCCCTCCCTCTCCCTCCCTCTTTCTTCCTCCCTCTCTCTCCCTCTCTCTCTCCCTCCCTCTCTCTCCCTCCCTCTCTCTCCCTCCCCCTCTCTCCCTTCCTGCCTCTCTCTCCCTACCTCCCCCCTCTCTCTTTCCTTCCCTCATTTCCTTTCCTCTCTCTCCTTTCCTCTATTTCCTTCCCTCTCTCTCCCTCCCTCTTTCTCCCTCCCTCTCTCTCCCTCTCTCTCTCCCTCCATCTCTCTCCCTCCATCTCTCTCCCTCCCCCTCTCTCCCTTCCTGCCTCTCTCTCCCTACCTCTCTCCCTACCTCTCTCTCCCTACCCCTCTCCCTCCCTCTCTCTCCCTCCCTCTCTCTCCCTCCCTCTCCTTCCTCCCTCTCCTTCCTCCCTCTCTCTCCCTCCCTCTCTCTCCCTTCCTCTTTCTCCCTCCCTCTCTCCCCCTCTCTCTCTCCCTCCATCTCTCTCCCTCCCCCTCTCTCCCTTCCTGCCTCTCTCTCCCTACCTCTCTCCCTCCCTCTCTCTCCCTACCTCTCTCCCTCCCTCTCTCTCCCTACCTCTCTCCCTCCCTCTCTCTCCCTCCCTCTCTCTCTCCCTCCCTCTCCTTCCTCCCTCTCCTTCCTCCCTCTCTCTCCCTCCCTCTCTCTTCCTCCCTCTCACTCCTCCCTCTCTCTCCCTCCCTCTCGCTCCCTCCTTCTCTCTCCCTTCCTCTCACTCTCTTCCTTCCTCCCTCTTCCTTCCTCTCTCTCCCTTTATTACCTTCCCTTATCTCCAACCCTCTCTCCCTCCCTCTCTCTCTTCCACTCTCTTCCACTCTTCCTTCCTTCCTTCCTCTCTCTCCCTTTATTACCTTCCCTTATCTCCATCCCTCTCTCTCCCTCCCTTTATCTCCCTCCCTCTCTCTCTCTCTCTTACACTCTTCCTCCCTTCCTTCCTCTCTCTCTCTCCCTCTCCAATTTCCCATTACCAGCAGTAAATGTCCCGAAAAACAATAGAATTGGAAATTCCTTTTTTCATTTTCCACGATTTCTTCTGCCCATCTTTTCATCTTTCATTTCCCAGTACGATGATGACGTCACGCATTAACAATTCCGACGGAAAATCGACCGAGACTAATTCTTTTTCATGTCGAACGTGTTCCTTTGCGTCGGAGCCAAGATATTGCGAAAAAGAAAACTTTTTTTTTCTTTAAAAAAAATTAAAAATGTCTTTTTTTAAATTTTGGATATTTTTCGTCTCCCGGAAATTATTATTTTTTTAAATTATTTTTTTTATATAACTCAATCCAAGTTCCGCATCTGACGTTTTTTTTACACGTCTCTTTTTATGTACGAGCACTTATTTTCGCTTTTCGCATTTCAACTGTTTCCCTCCCTCTTTTCGCTTTTCGTATTTCAACTGTTCCCCCCCCCCCTCTTTTCGCTTTTCGGATTTCAACTGGTTTTTCCTCTTTTCGCTTTTCGTATTTCAACTGTTTTTTTTCCTCTTTTCGCTTTTAGTATTTCAACTGTTTCCCCCCCCCCCCTCTTTTCGCTTTTCGGATTTCAACTGGTTTTTCCTCTTTTCGCTTTTCGTATTTCAACTGTTTTTTTTTCCTCTTTTCGCTTTTAGTATTTCAACTGTTCCCCCCCCCCCTCTTTTCGCTTTTCGTATTTCAACTGTTTTTTTTTTCCTTTTTCGCTTTTCGTATTTCAACTGTTTTTTTCCCCTCTTTTCGCTTTTCGTATTTCAACTGTTCCCCCCCTCTTTTCGCTTTTCGTATTTCAACTGTTTTTTCCTCTTTTCGCTTTTCGTATTTCAACTGTTCCCCCCCCCCTTCTTTCCGCTTTTCGTATTTCAACTGTTTTTTTTTTCCCTCCCGCCATTCCGTGCAATCGAGATGAATCGGTTATCGCCCCATTGTTAATGCTGTTGCTAACGCGCGATCGTTTTTGGATCCGGGGTCAGAGAGGAAAATATCCATTCTTTCGCTATCGATTTTGGTAAATGGTCTATTGTTGTCCTTTTCGATATTCGATTGTTTTTTTTCGGAACATCAACTTCGGACTTTTATCAGCTGTCATTGAGTTCACAGGTTCGCTGAAACGAGTGTTCCCTTTAATCTCTTTTTTTCTTATCAAAAGCGACCGATCTTGTTCAATTGTTTCGCGCGGCCATCGCAGCGCCTAAAGTGAGGGTTTTTGAAACTAAAATATTTCAGTTCGCCTCTGAAACGAATTTGTCCGAACATTTCTTTGTTTCCCATGATTCCGAGCGCCTTTCGCAGATGGCGAAACAAACGTTTCGCTATAATACATTATATATATATCCATTCGTCATTTATTACGCTTTTTATTCGCGTTTTGTTTCCAGCGTCCTATTACCTTCGTCGGCACGTTCGTTCTCAGCTTCCACCAAACGGATTCTCATTAAATTTGGTATTTGGGTCCGATGGCGACAGAAAATAATAAATTGGCATAAGCGGTTCACATAATCCAATCAGGGATACCACTTTACGAGAAATAAAAAAAAACTTGAAATAATATCCCTTAAAAAATGTTAGGAATATAAAAAAAGGTGTTTTTAAACAGAAACCGTGTAATCCAAAACAGCGTAAACAGAAACCGTGCTAAACGAAACAGCGTAAATCGAACCCGCGTAAGGAAAAACCGCGTAAATCGAAACAGCGTAAACAGAAACCGTGTAAGGCGAAACCGCGTAAATCTAAACCGCGAAATTCGATGTACTCTTTTCATTTGCATGTTATAAGACACAAAAAAGAGGAACATGATAGATAACTGCCCCGTGGGGAAAAGGAAAGAGGTCGAGGAAGGATCGGTCGTTCCGGGAAATCCCGATAGGTGTCTCTCCTAACCGTCATTCTCATCCTCCTACCCCGTACTTTTTTTTCGGACCGATTAAGTGTCATTTCCCCCCGGCACGCCGATATGGGAGGGGGGGGTAATTGGCGACGCGGCGAGAAGGAGTTCGCTGCGAAAGGTCGGGGAATTATGGGATTGGAAGGGGGGGGGGGGAAGCGGGAGGAGGGGAAAGAGAAAGGAAGAGAGGAACATGTAGGGATGGTTTCGCGAAATTAATCGTATACTGACGCATTTGCTTCGAAATCGAAAAATTATTTTCACCTTATATTGTGGCAGCCCTGCTTTTTAGATCCGTTCTGAACGCGCTCATTTGTTTTTTGACATTCTGTACTAGCCCTGCAAACGAACTTTCTTTGGAAAGCGAATAATAACTTCGAAGTTTGTGGTCACAGAAAAATTCTAACCACGGCATTGTGGCAGCCCTGTTTAGTCGACCGGAATGAAATATTTTGGTTATTTATCTATATTAAGATTATATACATACCTTATTTGTTAAAAATCCATGAGGTTACATCTCTAGAAATACTGTAAAAAATATTATTTTACTTTTTATTGTGGTAGCCCTGCTCCTTAAACGCCTTTAAACGTCTCGATTTCATTATGATATGTTGCGCAATTCTTTTATACAAAATTTAATTGAAATCCGCTGAGCCAATTCCTTCCAAATCCTTAATTACCGAAAGATTTTCATTTGTAATTGTGGCACCCCTGCTTGGCTGATTACGTCTAAATACGGTTTCCATGTGTGTGTGTGTGTGCATTATAAATATTAAATTTGGTTGAAATTGATGAGGGCAATTCAACACAAATGCTCGTAAAAAAGAAGTTTATTTTTACTTGCATTGTGGCAGCCCTGGTTCCGATATCAATGCCAAACATTTCGATTTAGTTTTTTTTATGTCGGACACCTAATTTATGCGAAGTTTTCGTTGAAATCGGTTAAGCCAATTCTTTCCAATTTCATAATAACCGAAAAGTTTAATTTTTGCAATTTTGGCACCACCCTTGCTTAGTCGAATCGGTCTAAATATGTCATATAGGTCATGCATTTACGTGAAAATTCTAATGCCCCGAATTTGGTTGAAATCGGTTGAGCCAATCCTTCCCTGATTATTTTTCCTTATATTGTGGCAACCCTGCTTTTTAGATCCGTTCTAAACACGTTCATTTCGTTTTGTCATTCTATAACTGCTACTGCTATGCTGGAAACGAAATTTCTTTTAAATCCGTTCATCCAATGCATTCCAAATCAATAGTTACAGACAAACTCGAACTTTGATATTGTGGTAGCCCTGTTCAGTCGACCCGGTTTGAATATAATAATTTTGTTATTTATTTATATATAGATTATATGCATCTTATTCAGTTAAAATCCATTCCGTCAGTTCACTAGAATTAGCTGTAAAAGAAATATTATGTTACTTTTATTGTGGTAGCCCTGATATTCAGCTCAGCTTTAAACATCTTGATTTTACCATGATATGGTTCAAATTCATTTCAACACTAATATGTGTAAAAATAATGTTTTTTAGTTCTTGTATTGTGGCAGCCCTGCTATCTATACCTATGCTAAATCTCTTGATTTTGTTCCATCGTGCTACACGCCTCCTTCCCACAAAATTTAATCGAAATCGGTTCAGCCAATTCCTTCCAACTTCATAATTACCGAAAAGTTTAGCTTCATAGTCGTGGTACCCCTGCTAAGCCGATCCGGTCCAAATATGTCATTTTGGTCATTAATTTATGTCAATATTGTGTGTGCCAAATTTGGTCGAAATCGGTTCAGCCAATTCTTCCCTGATATATGCGTACGGACGGACATCAAGAAGATAATGGCGCTTTTCAGCAATGACGGAAAGCACTGAAAACTGAATATTATCTTTATTTCTTTGTAAAAAACTAAAGTGTCGGTGTGATTTGAAATTATAACTTGGGCGGTGTCTCTCATATCTCAGTTCAGTAGTTATAGATTAAACTAGTGAAAGGTGCTTGCATTCTGCAAGCATATCGTCTCACCTTGAAAAAACATTCATTTTTCACACAGATATTTCATCATTACAAATATTTTTTTAATTTTAAATATTTCACCTCTGCAGCGATTTTCGTTTTTCCCTCGTGTAAAAATAATAGATTAAAACAATCCCCAAACTTTGCAATTTTAAGAATTTTATACTTTCTCCAATATGGTGTACTAACGCTACACATTTCTGCCAAATTTTAGAGTTGCAGCACTTATAGAAGTGAAACCATATTTTTCTAATTGTTTAAATTTTGAAAATTTTTAACGGCCGCCGCAATATATTTATGGAGAGATTCAAATGTTCATTTGTGCAAATGAACTACTCTGTAAATGACTTGAAAATTTCAGCTTCCTAGCTCATCCCGTAGTAGCTAAACAGCTATCTGTTTGTTTAAACATTTAAGAATTTTTAACTGCCGAACAAATTGAAATATCAAAATTTGTATAATCCCTAATTCGTTTTTTTTAAATAATCCTACCTCTAAAAAAATTTCAGCTCCCTAGCCAATTTGAAAATACATAAACCTTGAAATTTTGTTTAAACAATTGCGAATTTTTAACGGCCGCATTGTTGCACTTTTTCAAGATTTTAGTTTTTTCTACTCGGTTTTGCACAAAATCCTACAAAATAAAAAAATTTCGAATTTCCAGCTCTTCTGGAAGTGCCTAAACATTAGTATCCTCCTGTATGTTATATCCTCCTCTGTAAGGAACGTCTATATATAATGATAACAACGCAATGCCTTAGAATAAGAAAGATTAAAAATTCTGTCACCCAAGTAGTACATTGCGCCATAATGTTGTCCGCGAACGTTGCCGGATGTGGACTTATTTACGGCTGGAAATGACGCACGACACTGCCTTGGTGAACCAAAATACTTTTTTCCTTAAATATCTTTTATTAAACACCCCAGTGATAAGTGAATGAACTCCTTAAGCCAAAAACCAAGGGATAAAAATATTCTATTAATTCTAAAGATTTCACCTCCGCAGCGATTTTCGTTTTTCCCACATGCAAAAATAATAGTTTAAAACAATACCCAAATGTAGCAATTTTAAACATTTTACACTTTCTCCATTATGGGGTACTAAAGCTACACATTTCATCCAAATTTTAAAGTTGTAGCACTTCTAGAAGTAAAATAATATTTTTCTAATTGTTTAAATTTAAACATTTTTAACGGTTGCCGCAATATATATATATATATATATATATATATATATATATATATATATATATATATATATGGAGAGATTGAAATGTGTATTTGTGCAAATGCACTGTTCTGTAAATAATTTGAAAATTGCAGCTTCCTAGCTCATCCCGTAGTACCTAAAAAATTATTAAACTTTAATGTTCAAATGGGGTTAAAACAACCCCTAAAATTTACAACTTAAAAATTTTCGATTTTTATAGTTGGTTATTAGAAAAGTTCTATAATCTTGCAAAATTTCAGCTTCCTAAACTTATTAGATTGGTCTACACACTAGGATAACTTTTTCCCATGCTAACTTATGGGAGATATTCCGGGGTCTCTGGAGTCGAACCCAAGACACTGTAAGCAAAAGTGACAATAATTCCTGATAGATATTGCGGCCATCTAGCAACGCTGAAAATTTCATTTTTCTAGCTTACCGGCAAGTGCCAATAATTAATTCACAAAAATGGCGCAATGCTTTTCTTATGGGAAAAAACGAAATTTTCGGAATTTCTGGAGTCGAACTCATGTCATTTAGATGAGAAATCTTATTTTATCTGTAAGTTTCTCTATCATATCTACAAAAACTGAAACTTTCAGCTTTCTAGCTCTTGTAGTTTGGGCTGGACATTAGTATCCTCCTATATGGTAGACAGAAGAACGTTAACCTTTGCAATACGAAAGGTCGCAAGGAAAGAATTTTCAGCGTGGGGAAAATCAAGGTTGTAGACGAAGTTCATCCTTGGAAAAGAAGCCATTGCAGGTAACCACCCGCGCAAGAAGTGGGTTGGGGAAAAACCCGCAAAACCTCTTGATTGAAGCTAAGAAGACGATTGCAAACACATACAAACAGATGTCAACGTATGAATTACATATTGCCAATAATTTCAATGGCATACATTAGAAAATACAAGTAAATAAAAACCAATAAAAAAAATTTAGAATGTATATAATAGAATATTACGTTTTCCACATCTTTTATTGCAGTACCTTTTTTACGGTAGCAATTATTAAAGCGAATATCGAAGAAAAACGGATGTGACAAGAGTAAACGCCCACTTCCGGTTGACCGATGTTTATCGAAAACTAATCGGTTTTTTTCCCTTGAAGAAAAAATGCCAAATATAAATTTTCGTATTGATCTGATTATTAGCCTCCGAGTTCGAACCCTCACAAAAATCCCGGTCACAGAGACACGCATAAACACACACACAGACATCATCGATAAAATTATCAAAACATGTTCGGAGGACCTTAAAACATGTATTTCCGTTGAAATCTCGAAGTCGATTTTGTTCATGAATGCAGTATTTTCCCCTATACTACGTATGTGGAGAAAGTAAAACAATGAAGGTATTGGGAAGAGGGAGAGAGTGGAATGGGAAGAGAGAAAGGATTAAAGAGAGAAATGGGAGAGAGAAAGAGAAAGTTAGCGAGAAAGAAATGAAGTGATGAAGAGAAAGCATGAAAAAGGCATTAACATGTGAGTGATAGGGAGAGAGAGAGGAAGAAAGATGTATACAAAGGAAGACCGATAAGTCGAGGAAGATATTGGAAGATAGAGAGATGGAGAGAAACGCAAAGAAAGAGAGAAAAAAAATGGGTTAGGAAGTCAAAGATGAATACGGAACACGTAAATATATTCCTTCCCGTTATAATGACTAATTCTAGTAGGTATATATCCACAGGAACAAGAAGAAGAATCAGGCGAGATGAAGGAATTGATAAAACCATCCAGCTTCACGATTATTCTTCACGGTCACGTGATTCCGCCCCTTCACCCTCCCTCATGATGCCCAATGAATATTTATCCACCTACTCCCTTCGGGACGGTCTGTTGCGCGACGCCATGGAGACACGGGCTCCCCCCTAACAATGCATCTCCCTCCTCCCTCCCCCCTCAACCCACACCTCCCCCGTAGTCATTAAACTACGTTCCTCCCCACAAAAAAAAAAACAAAAAACTTTCCCCCCCCCCCCAGCCATAAGCCTAGACGCCTTGGCAAGGATGTTTTCCTCCTGCTCGATAGATGGCCCCGTCGGTCGTTACACAATCATTTATCGTATAAAGCATGCGTTTTGAATCGTAAGAAATGTGAACGTAATCCCATTATGACAGTGTACCTTTAAAATTTTATGCATTTAACAAGCGGAGTGTTAATTAATGAAACTGAATTTAATTTGCGAGGATTATTCTTTCACAATTAAATGATATATCGCCTGATATTTTATCTTGAATTCATAATATATTATTACCTGTCAAAAAATTGAACAAAATTTAAATTTTATAATTTGGAAAAATAAGTAACGCGCCGCTATTAGTGTTTCTTTTGTTTCTCGGAACTGTCGGTTGTCAAGATAAACAAATATAATGTGGTGGGGGGGGGGGTGGAAGAGTGGAATGAATTTTTGCATTGGAACAACAATGAGAGCTCAAGTCTTGGGAATGAGATGGTCGTCAAGGCAGTTACAGTCAAAATGGCGAAATTTTCCCAAAATGTGTGATTTAAACGTTTAATGTGAGAGATCTAGAGCTTTAGGCAGGGACACGAAATCGAAACGAAAGTATCGATACCTTACTCATATGATATATCGAATGAAAAGTATCGATACCACAAAAGTATCTGGCCGAAAGTACCGATATCACCAGAAAATCGAAAGATAAGAATCGAGTACAAAAGTACTTGGTATCGAAAGGACATTACCGATGTGAGTAAAGTATCGATACTTTTTTCGTTATCCCTAGCTGTAGGTGGAAAATTAAATGACTTAATCAATTGTTCAAATCAGGTAATCCTAGGCATGTTTTTTCTGATTTTATTTAATTCTAATTTTTAATCTGCGTTGTTTAAAGAGATGTTTTATATTTTTTTAGCTGCCACCACCACGCCACCTACCGACGGCTATCGTTAACAATCGACGCTTAGTTACGTCTTAGTAACGCTCCAATTTCTTTTCTCAATTGTTGGAGCTTCGTGGCTATATCCAATATCAGAAGGATATGGTTTGAGTTTATTTCTGTTCTTTGTAATGTCTAAAATTTTCTCGCAGTTTCTTAAAATATTTATTATTATTTAACCTATTTGGAATGGAAGGTTATAACGCCGCATATTCGGTTTCGATGTGTAAATATGCGATAAAAATTATTGCTTTCCATCTTTTATGCTTGCGCAGGCATTAAATAAACAAATATTATATGAGTCCCGTACTAAACCAATGCATTATTTGTAGCCTATTTTCCAGAATGGAAATAATATTATAAGTTTCTTAGTTATGTCTGTCTGTCTGTCCCCCCCCCTATATTAACTTTTGAACTAATAGACCGATTTTCATGAAACTTTTCCATTGGAACTGAGCTTCCGAGGATGGTTTTTTGTTGCGAAGGTCGCAAGTCCCGGGTTCGATCCCAGGAACTATATCCTTCCCATTAAAAATTTACATGGGAAGTCTGTGAAATCCATCGTGCGGGGTAATTTTCTCTCGCGAGTTAAAATACCTTTGAATTGTTACATTGGTGCGGGATTTGTACTGTTCTCCGAGATAATTAATGGGAATTATAATCTCCAGGGTAGAATTTTCTTTCTCGATCGTATTTCTTCGAATTTGGTGAAAATACGGGATTTTTTCCAGTATCGCTCACTCGTTACGAGTGCGTCGCCATGGCAACGACTATTGTTGGACTCGGATTTGGAATATCGCGTGGTCAACTTAGTCTTCATTTCTAATACGCTTTCAATATTTTATAACGCCGTAAATTATGAAATTTCGGGAACGCAAAGAGAGCAACATGTCCGCTGTGATAAAATCACAGCGGACATGTTGTTCTCTTTGTTGTTAAAAGCCGATGTAAGTATTAATTAAATGATTAAATGGAAAGTGGGCATCATAAGTTTCGTGTGGATCATCTTGTAAATTAAACAATAAAATCGCATAGTTACATAGTTACAAACACTTTTCTTTATAGACTAGTTGGATGCCCCGTTGAAATTCAACGGGAAAGGTTTTTGTGAAATAAAAAAATAAATATGCCTCGACTTTCTCTGGATGACAAGAAAACAAACTTTCGTTCTTTTAGGCGTTCGTTGTTTCAAGTTTCGAACTCCCACGATGATTCCAAGTACCTTTATTTTAATATGCGAATGATTAATGTTCTGCATTCAAATGTATTCCTTCTCGTAAATAACGCAACGAATGTTGTTTACATCGGTTGCTATGAAAAGAATTCCTCTGTCTTTCTCTCGTACTAATTGTAAGAACATTAAAAGCACGCTTTCGCCCATGAGGATTGAAACGACAATAGGATTTCGAGGTTTAACAATGTAATGAGTTGGCATGGCAACATCCCGTTAAAATGGCAAGATTTCCCCAAAATATGTGAATTAAACGTTTAACGTGAGGATTTTCGAACTGTAGGCGAGAATAGACGAACAGAATAAGAAACCTCATAGTTTTTTTCATTAAAAAGAGCCAGATCCAAAGATCATAGGTTAATTCTTTCTAATTTATATCTCAAAAAGAATAAAAGCCTGCAGGTCAAAAAGTCGATTTTCACGTGTTATCATATGGGAAATGGAAATGCCTACCTCGGAGTCGAACCTAGGACTTTTTTCGAGATTTCTTTTCGTCATCCTCTTACAGTATGTGAGTCAGGCATTCCTGCCAAATATCGAAAATGAATCCTATTCCATTATTGAGTTATTTGCATTTTTATAGCCTGACAGAGGGAGCCACAAAGGGGCAGAAGTAGGCTTTTATTTAGATGTAATATGCTACGATGATAACATAGAAATTTGTTTCCGAGTGCGTCTGGCGAAACAATTGATTTATCTCCTTGGCAACGAAGTGCATTTCCTCGATTATCTGCATAAATCAAAGGAAGCTTTAAAGCGGATTTGTTTTCTTAAGTTACTTTTTTCGATATTCCGAATTTTTTAAATCGAATTTTATTCTTTTAAACATTTTCTTCGATAAAGGACAAAGAAAGATATTTAAACAAAACATTTTCACGAGTAATTTTATAGTTTTGAGGGCTATAACGAGTTCATAAAAGCAGAATTCGTCGGTGTCGCGTCGATGTTTTCCGAGGCATCGCCGGACAAATGACGGTCGAAACAAAAAGCATGGCGTACTTTCATTTGCATCAAAATTCAACACGTTTCATTATATATATATATTTTTTTAGGGTGTTTTATTTGCGCCCGTTTCTCAGAAATGTTCAACTCTTAATTCACTCGAGGAGTTATTACTTTTTAAAAAAAATATCGAAGGCGGAATTATTAAAGGGCCGTTTTTTATATAGAGACGCTATTTAAAAAAAAAATTATAAAGACAAAGTTTACGTGACGATAAGGGAGGGAAAGAGGAAGGAAAAAAACTTAATTATATCTTTCGCGTGTTTAGCTTACATTTTCTTGGCGTTGCGCCTTTCGCCGTTCGTTTGTTTTGCTTTTCCTTCCCCTCCCCCCCCCCCTCCCCCTCTACCCCCCCGAAGCAATAAGCCATTGCCGGGCGAGAGGAATGTTTTATTTTATCACCCTCTACTGACAAGGAACTAAATTATTTCAAAGAAAGAGGAAAGGGAGGAAAGACAGAAAAAAATTCGAAAATAATTGACTGTCGCGTTGCGATTTTTCGCGTCGCATTTGTTTCCCGTGAATTTCTGATCGATTTTTTTCGGTCGGTAGGTGGCGTGGTGGTGGCGGCTAAAAATACAAGATATCTCTTAAACAATACATTATATGAAAAAATATTTCAAACAGAGATTGTATAAAATTAAATTTCCTACAACTTTTATTCCAGTAAATTTTTACATTTATCAAATATTAAAGCAAATATTTCAAAATAACGGATGAGTGACAAGAGTACACACCCACTTCCGGTGGACCGATTTTTACCAAAAACTAATCGCTTCTTGGGACTTTTATAGAAATGTCAAATATAAAATTTCGTGTTAGCCTGGTGAATAGTTTTTGAGTTATAGCGCCCACGAAAATCTATCACATAACAGACAGGCAGACATCGTCTAGAAAATAGTCAAAACGTGTTCAGTGGACCTTAAAACATGTTGAAATCTCGAATTCGATTTTTTCATGAATACAATACTTTCCCCTATACTACGTATATGGAGAAAGTAACAACAATAAACACCCCCTCCCTGTCTAGTGATTTTAGGTTAAATCTAATCAGTTATTGACTTTCTAATACAAATTCTAAATAGGAACTTAAATGTATTTCCTGAAACTTGGTGGAAATATCTTGCTACGTGGGCCGAGCTCCCGAGGATAGTTTTTGTTGCGAAGATTTAAAGTCCCGGGTTCGATTCCGGGAACCATCCTTCCCCATTTGATTTACATGGGAAATCTGAAATCCATCGTGCAGGGTAATTTTCTCTCGCACATTAAAATATCTTGGAATTGTAATATCGGAGCGGGATTTGTACTATTCTCTGAGGAAAGGAATGAAGATTCTAATTTATATCGTAAAATTTTGCTTGTCGATTGTATTCCTTACAATTTTGCGCAAATACTGGCGATTTTGAAGTTTTTATCGCTCATTACGGGAGTGTTTCCACAGCGACGACTATTGTTGGAATCGGACTCGGTATATTCGAATTCGCACGCGCGTTATTTTTGCCGCATAAAATAAGCGTGACGAATTCAGTTTTCCGTTCAAATGCATCTGTTGCATTTAATAATGCTAAATTATCAATATTTTTTAACACATTTTTTTACACTCATTACGAGAGTGTTGCCGTGGCAACCACTATCGTTGGACTCAGATTCGGTGTAGTTTAATACATAAACACGTTATTTTTGCACCGCAAATGCGCGTGATTGAATTCAGTTTTCCGTTCGAATCCATTTGTTGCATTCAATAAGACTGAATTGTTAAGATTTTTTAAACACAGCTTTTATCACTCATTACGAGAGTGTTGCCGTGGCAACCACCATCGCTGCACTCGGATTCGGCATAGTCTAATACATAAACGCGTTAATTTTTGCCGAACAAACACTCGCGATTAATTCAGTTTTCGGTGCGAATGCATTTGTTGCGTTTAAATAATGCTAATTTATGAAGATTTTGGCACACATTTTTTATCGCTCATTACGAGAGTGTTGCCTTGGCAACAACTATTTTCGGATCGTTTGCGATCAAATTTGTTTTTCGACGAGGTGTATATATATATATATATATATATATATATATATATATATATATATATATATATATATATATATATATATATTTTGGGGTGTGGGGGAAACAAGTGAAAGAGGGTATTGAAGAAAGAAGAGAACGGACAAGAAACTTTTCAACGATAGGACCACCTCCGAAATCCATTATTTTTTTTCCCCGACCTGTTTCATTTTTTTCCACTTCATCCTTTCCCGTAACGGTATGGAACGTTACCACGCGAATGCGGGGGGATACACAATAAGGGCGAGAGACTAAAACATAAGAACATAAGACGTCCGTGTGCGGAGGGAATGGGGAGAGAACCTCCGGGTTCCCTCTTCGAAAGAGGTCTGGGAGATGGTGGAACAGCTCCGGGGCGGATATTATTGGGCGGTTGGAAAAGAAAGGGAAGAAAAAATGCCAGGGAAAATTGGGATAATTTTCCGCTTTTTTTACGCCGTGTTATGCATTTTTTTTAATGCGTGGAACCTTACAACAATACAGAAAGGGACCACCTCTAAAAAAGTTTTGTTTGGAACTAATCTTCTGCTGTAGTCCGTCTTTCTATTTTCCTTCTCCTCTTTATCCTCTTCATCTCCCTTATTACAGCATGTTCCTCTTTACCTCTTCCTCTCTTAATATCTCTCTCTCTCTCTTCCTGTCTGCCTTCCTCCTATTCCTCTCTCGCTCTCTCTTCCTACGATTTCTCTCTTTCCCTCCCTCTCTCTCTCTATTCCTCTATATGCTACTATCAATTTACAATATCTTCCTCTCTATCTCTTTCACTCCTCTCTCTCTCTCCCTTTCTCTTCCTCTTTCTACCTCTTTCTCCTCCTTCCTTCTTTCTTATACTCTCTTTCTTCCTTTCTCTCTTCCTCTCTCTCTCTCTTCCTGTCTCTCTTCCTCTCTCTATTCCTCTACATCCCACTCTCAATATACAATATCTTCCTCTCTATCTCTTCCTCCTTCTCTTTTACTCCTCTCTCTCTCCCTCTTTTTCTCCCTCTCTCTTCCTCTCTCTCTCTCTTCCTATCTCTCTTCCTATCTCTCTTCCTATGTCTCTTCCTGTCTCTCTCCATTCCTCTATATCTTTCAATTTACAATCTATTCCTCTCTATCTCTTCCTCCTCTTTCACTCTCATCTCTCTCTCTCCCTCTTTCTCTCTCTCTATCTCTCTCCTCCTCTCCTCTCTTCCTCTCTCTCTCTCTTCCTCTCTCTTTTCCTCTCTCTCAAAGGGTTAAATGTAAGAATGGACCTTATGCTCTAAATTTAGCCCGAATAAAGACGATTATCTATCCATCTCTTCCTTTCTTTCTCTCTCTTCCTCTCTCTTCCTCTCTTCCTCTCTCTCATCCTCTCTCTCTTCCAACTCACTTCCTCTCTCTCTTAATCTCTTCCTCTCTTTCTCTCTCTCTTCCAACTCACTTCCTCTCTCTCTTAATCTCTTCCTCTCTTTCTCTCTCTTCCT
Source organism: Tanypteryx hageni (assembly GCA_028673005.1). Lineage (NCBI taxonomy): Eukaryota > Metazoa > Arthropoda > Insecta > Odonata > Petaluridae > Tanypteryx > Tanypteryx hageni. The sequence continues at coordinate 19,664,528 of CM054119.1, read as the reverse complement.
CTCTCTCTATTCCTCTCTCTCTTCATCTCTTCCTCTCTTTCTCTCTCTTCCTCTCCTCTCTATTCCTCTCTATCTCTCTCTGCCACTCTCCCTTCCACTCTCTCTTCATCTCTTCCTCTCTTTCTCTCTATTCAACTCTCCCTCTTCCTCTCTCTCTTTCTCTATCTCCCACTTTTCCTGCCTTCCTTCTCTTTCTCTCTCTTAATTTATCTCTTCCGGTCAATCTTCCTCTATCTCTTCCTTTATCTCTTTCTTCCTCTTATTATCTCCCTCTTCCACTCTCTTTCTGTCTGTCTTTCTCTTTCTCTCTCTCTTCATCTCTGTCTTCCTCTCTCTCTCTTTCTTCCTCTCTTATTATCTCTATTCCTCTTCCTCTCTTTCTCTCTCTTCCTCTCTCTTTCTCTCTCTCATCCTCTCTCCCTTTCCCTCTCATTCTCTCTCTCCCACTTTTCCTGCCTTCCTTCTCTTTCTCTCTCTTCATTTATCTCTTCCGGTCAATCTTCTTCTATCTCTTCCTTTATCTCTTTCTTCCTCTTAATATCTCTATTCCTCTTATTCTCTTTCTCTTCCTTTCCCTTCCTTCTATTTATCTTTTTCTCTCTCTCTCTCTTCATCTCTCTCTTCATCTCTGTCTTCCTCTCTCTCTTTCTTCCTCTCTCTCTTTCTTCCTCTCTTATTATCTCTATTCCTCTTCCTCTCTTTCTCCTCCTCTCACTTCCTCCTATTCATCTCTCTCTTTCTCTTCCTCTCTCTTTCTTCCTCTTTCTCTCTTTGGCGTCGTAAAAATAGTGGTTCTACGAAAGGAAACGAAGCTGTAGCATAAGAAACAGGTTAAAGAGGAAGGTGGAGGAGAAGAAGAGAGAAAGAAGAGAGAAGTTAGAGAAAGGAAAAGTCAAATTGAAGAGAGAGAGAAAGAAAGAGAGTGGAAGAGGGAGACGAGATGAATGAAGATGAAAAGAGGACTGGATAATACATACAATGTTAGAGAAGAATAGAGGAACAGACTGCAAGTGATAAACAGCGAGAGAAAGCTAAATATGCATAGAAAAGTCAGCGGATAAGGGGAAGATAAAATGCAGAATGGAATGGAGAGATAAATCGCGGCAGAAAGAGATACGGCGATAAAGCATGTGCAGACGAAGAATTTAAAAATACAAGGTGGAGCCACAATGTGAGAGGAACATTTGGTTTTGGAGCGATAGGGTTGCTAGGAGACGCGGAGGGAGATAGAAACAAAAGAGGCGAGAATGGAAAGGGGAGAGAGAGAGAGGTAAATTGTAAAAAAAAACTCGAAGATCACGGAAAAGGTAGAAAAAGAAAATCGCACCTCCATAAAAGAAATCGCCTGGCTTTTGTTTTTCGCATATTCTTTCTCCCCTCTCTCTCTCTCTCTCATCTACCTCCCTCCCTTCCTTCCCTCTCTCGCTCCCTCCCTTTCTCTCTTCTCGCCTACCCGTATTATTAATGAAAGGCAAGGCGTGCGTGTATTTAGACTGCATATCTCGAAAACCAAGAAACTTGGAGACTTAAAAAACTTGGTGCGCTTACTAATGGGACCCTGAAGATGTGCACCCCAGAATTTTAAATTTTTGGCGGGATGGGGGAGGTGGAGAGGGGGGGGGGGGTGCCATTTTTTTCCGTAAGATTACACGTAAAAATCGATTTTGTGACTTTTTTACTCTCTTGCAAATTAAAATTAGAAGGAATCAACCTACGATCTTCGGACCTGGAATGTTTTGAAGAAAAACAAGTGAGGTTTGTTATTCTTGTCGTGGAATTTCGCCTACGATTCCAAATCGCTCTCGTTTTACGTTTTAAATCGAACTTATTTGAAAAGTTTAAGCCTTTTAACGACGTGTTGCCTGGCCGACGGTGTCATTGTTAAACCTCGAGATTATATTGCAGTCTTGATCCTTATACTACATGCGTAAGGAAAGGGTGTTTTGAATGCTTTAATATGAGAGAGAGAGAGAAAGAGAGAGAGAAGGAGAGAGAGAGAGGAAGATAGAAAGGAGAGAGAGAGAATCAAAATTAAAAGTTCCGTAAACAAAAATAATATTGTGCCTATAGGAATTGTATAGCTAAATACATTTCTTTTTCGATCAATTTACGTCATCCCAAAATTATTTTCATCGTCCGCGACACTCAATTATGTGAATTTCTTATTCAACGCTTACTTTTAAGCGCATATATAAAAGTCCTTTCTATTAATTGTTATTCCAATCTTTAACACAATACTCAATTCAATCATACCCGTCGAAATTCGACGGGCAATCGCGCTAGTTTATTTATTTATTTATTCATTCATTTTTCCACGTACAGCAAAAAAACGCCGATTTTAAAGTGAGAAATCAAACACTCAAAGATTAACAAAATGACGACGAAATAATGTGCAGAACAATATATGATGAAATCCAATGCGGTTTAAGTTCCCAATAGAGGGACATTGGAGGAGTTAAAAATCACCCACTCCCGCTAACAATTGAAAACAAAAGTAACAATGATTGCTGAAATGACGATGAATCCAAAGCGCTTCGAAAATAACTTAAAAATAAACTGGTGTGGGCAACACATGACTTCCTCCATATTTATATGGCAAAATACATGTTGTTAGCTCTGGGATCGTTGTCGATGTTTACTTCCGGTTGACAATTAAGTAAAGAAAAAGGGGCGTTACTAAGACGTAACTAAGCGACAACTGTTAACAATAGTCTTCGGTAGGTGGCGTGGTGGTGACAGCTAAAAATATAAGATATCTCTTAAATATGGGAAAATGTATCAAACAATGTTTGTAGAAAATATAATTTCCTACAACTTTTATTCCAGTATAGTTTCGCATACATCAAATATTAAAGCAAACATTTCAAAATAACGGATAAGTGACAAGTGTAAACACCCACTTCCGGTCCACCGATTTACATAAAAAACTAATCAGTCCTTCAAAATTTTATAAAAATGATAAATATAAAATTTCGCGTTGACCTGATTAATAGTCTTTGAGTTGTTAGAGCACCCACAAAAAGCTATCACACACACACACAGACATCATCGAGAAAATGGTCAAGACGTGTTCGGGGGACCTCAAAACGTGTATTTCCGTTGAAATCTCGAAGTCTATTTTTTTTCATGGATACAATACTTGCCCCTATACTACGTGTGGTGTAGAAAGTAAAAAATGGGATTATTTTCCCTCTTTATTGGATTAAGTATATTTTTTTGCTCTCATTATTCATGTATTTGAATTTTGTTTTTTAGAAATATAAACCATATACTTTTAGCTATAGAACTGTTTTAATCTCAAGTTTATATCTTAATTTAATACTAATTTAAAAATGTATAAATCCCTACACCGATATCCTGTTTTTCTTATGGGATATAGAATTGGAACTAAGGTGTAGCAGAAAGACATTGATCACTCCTCAGCAGCTAATCTTATGTGCGCCAAATTTTCACCATGTCTACCTACTATATAGATCGCTCTGTCAGGAAAATTTGGTCTCTCCAAGTTGCAGGTATTTTAGAGAAAACTATTCTAATGTCGGACAGATGAACTGAATTCATAAGCGATTTCGTTGGAAACGAAGCGCTGAAAACATTATCCTACAGAGAAAGAGAGAGAGAGAGAGGAAGAGAGGGTAGAGGAAAGAGAGAAATAGAGAGGGAGAGGGAGGTAGAGAGAACATGAAAGGAAGAGAGAGAGAGGAATAAAGGGAGGAAGAGAGAGAGGAAGAGAGGGTAGAGGAAAGAGAGGAATAGAGAGGGAGGTAGAGAGAACATGAAAGGAAGAGAGAGAGAGAGAGGAATAAAGGGAAGAAGAGAGAGAGAGAGGAAGAGAGGGTAGAGGAAAGAGAGGAATAGAGAGGGAGAGGGAGGTAGAGAGAACATGAAAGGAAGAGAGAGAGAGGAATAAAGGGAGGAAGAGAGAGAGGAAGAGAGGGTAGAGGAAAGAGAGGAATAGAGAGGGAGGTAGAGAGAACATGAAAGGAAGAGAGAGAGAGAGGAATAAAGGGAGGAAGAGAGAGAGTAAGACAGAGAGGAAGAGTGGGTAGAGGAGTGAGACGAATGAGAGGGAGGAAGAGAGAGGGAGGAATTGATGTATGGAGAGGAAGAAAGAGAGAGAGGTAGAGAGGAAGAAAAGAAAAGATAGGAAAAGAGGGAGGAAGACAGAGAGGGATAGAGAAGGAGAGGGAGGCAGAGAGAACATGAAAGGTAGAGAGAAGACAGAGAAATAGGAATAAATGGAGGAAGAGGGAGAGTAGAGGGAGGAAGGGAGGGGAAGAGAGAGGGAGGAATTGAGATATGGGAGGGAGGAAGAGAGAGAGGGAGGTAGAGAGAGTGGGAAGATGGAGAGGAAGAGATCGAAGGAAATACAATGAGGAAGAAACGGAGAGAAAGCAAGGGAGGAATAAAGGACATGAGAGAGAAAAACAGAGGAAGTGAGGAAGAAAGAGGGGTCGAGGGGGAGGAAGGGAGAAAGAGGAATAGAGAGAGAGAGAGAGGGTAATAAAGAGGAATGGATGGAGGAAAGTAGAGATAAAGAGATGTTAAAAGAGAGAGGGGGGAATGGAGGTAGGGAATAAGATGAAGAATAATAGCGAGTAAGAATGAAACAAGAGTGGAACGGAGGAAAAGGAAGGTCTGTGTGTACGAGTGCGCGAGCAATGGTGAAGTTGGGAGGAAGTTGGGAGGAAGTTGGGAGGAAGGGAGAGGGCGGGAGGGGGGGGGAGGGGGGGGAAAGAGGGTGGGAGGGGAGGTTGCCCGGGAGATAATCACTGAGTCGGGTGTTTCCAGGTATAAAATTTTGAAGCGTCTTTCCTTCTTGTTCCCGCTCGGAATAAATGCTCACGAGAAGTGTTCTTTTTTTAAGACTTTCCACCGATGTTAAACCCTCTTACACTTTTTCCTCCATTTCTGCTCCGTCTTTCCCTTTTCTCCCACTCCTTCTTCTCCTCTCTTTCTCTCCTCTCTCTCTCTCATTCCCCCTCTTTCTCCCTCTATCTCTCTTCTCTTCCTCTCTCTCTAACGCTGTCTTATCTCTTCCTTTCGATTTTCCTTTATCGCTTTCTCTCTCTCTCTCTCCGTCTTCCCCCATCTCTTCCTCTCTCTTACTCTCTACCCTTTCTCTTTCTGTCTCTGTTCCTCACTATCTTCCTTTTCCTCCTCTTCTCTCTTTACTCTCCCTTCCTTCGTTCCTCTATTCCTTTCTCTAACTCTGTCCCTCTCTCTCTTTTTCCATCTCTCTTCATCTCTCTCTCCTCATCTCTCTCATCCTCCTTCTCTTCCTCTATCTTTCTCTTCTTCTTGTTTTTATGCCTGTCTCTTCCTCTCTCTCTCTCTCTCACTACCTTTTCTCTTTCTCTCATCCTCATTCTTTTCCGTTCTATTTTTTATCTCTTCCGTTCTTTCCTCTTCTATCTTTTCCTCTCCCTTAACCCTTCTCTTCCTTTGTCTCTGTCTTCTCTTCTGCCTTCTCCTTTCTTCTCTCGTTCTATCTCTTTCTCCCTCCTTTCTCTTACATTGTGTCTTCATCACCATGGCGATGCAAAATATTTCGCATCACGGGAAGACCTTTTCGCTCCTTCTTCATCGATCTGTATTATTTGAGAAAAACAATGGAATTTAATATCGCGCCATGCGCGTTAATCGACCAATATTACCAGACAAGGAACATCAAAAACGCAAATCCATTCGAAAACATAACCATGGTTACGAGCATGGATATATATATCGACAAGTAAAATATGCCTACTCAGTTATTATGTTTTTGAAATTTAAGGTTGAAGAGGCATTCAACAAATAAACTCCTTCTCCTGTGCAGGCGAAGGGATCACCCCCGAAAACGCTTCCGAGCTTTTTGTATCCATTGTGTCATTTCTACGCCCTCAGCAGCTCGCCAACTTGAAGAAATCTTATTGGTGAGTGCTTATTGGGTTTCCTTACCCCAACTACGTGTTGCCATATATAAATAAATAAATATATATATATATATATATATAATATAATATATATGAGTGTGTGTGTATGAGGGAATGTCAGACGCAGTGGCCAGGGCGTACAGGAAAAATCGTCAGAAATGATCAGGGAACAAATTTGGAAAGCCCTCTGGCGCTGTGTCCGAGAAGTAATTTCGCGACCGAGGTTATTATTACTGAGAAAACGGAAAGATAAAATGAATTCGAAACTTAATCCGTTCGCGATTTTTTAAATGAGGAAATAAAAGACTTCCCGGAATCGGCCAATGGAATGGCGGAAATTAATAAGAAACTGGGAAAATTGGGTTCGTTTTGGAGGTGGGTGGGGGGGGGGAGAGAAGAAGAGGGGGAGGGAATGGGAGGTAGGGGTTTAGAGAAAGGGAGGGAGGGAGGAAAGGAGAGAAAAGGAATGGGAGTGAGAGAGAGGGAGGGAGGGAGGAGGAGGGAAAGGGAAGAGAGAGAGAGAGAGGGTGGGAGGGATGAGGGGGAGAGAGAGAATGGGTGGGAGGGAGAAAGAGGTGGAGGGAGGGAGAGAGAGAGAGAAGGAGTGAGAGGGAGAGAGGGAGGGAAGGATAGAGGGAGGGAGGGAGATAGCGAAAGAGAGAGGGAGGGAGAACGAGGGAGGGAGAGAGAAAGAGGGAGGGAGAGAGAGGAACGGAGGGATGGAGAGAGGGAGGGAGAGATAGAGAGAGAGAGGGAGAGAGAGATGGAGTGAGAGAGAGGAAGAGATAGAGGAAGAGAGAGAGGGAGAGAGAGAGGAAGAAAGAAAGAAAGATAGATGAAGAGAGGAATAGAGAGAGTAGGGGAGAGAGGAAGAGACAGACAGACAGACAGACAAACGACTTTATTAGGGCGAAATTGAGACTATGTAGTCCCTTCTTACATTTAAAGAGGAGGAGAGAGAGGAAGATAGAAAAGAAGAAAGAAAGGAAGATAGAGAGGAAGAGACAGGAATACAGAGAGAGGAAGAAAGAGAGGAAAATAGAGAGGAATAGAGAGAGGAAGAGAGAGAGAGGGAGAGAGAGAGGAGAGAGGAAGAAAGAAAAGAATAAAGAAAGGAAGAGACAGGAATACAGAGAGGAAGAGAGAGGAAGAAAGAGAGGAAAATAGAGAGGAAGAGAGAGGAAGAAAGAGAGGAAAATAGAGAGGAAGAGAGAGAGGAAGAGAGAGAGGAAGAGAGAGAGGAGAGAGGAAGAAAGAAAAGAAGAAAGAAAGGAAGAGACAGGAATACAGAGAGGAAGAGAGAGGAAGAAAGAATGAAAGATAGAGAGGAAGAGACAGAGGAATACAGAGAGAAAGAGAGAGAGGAGGAGAGAAAGGAGAGAGGAAGAAAGAAAAGAAGAAAGAAAGGAAGAGACAGGAATACAGAGAGGAAGAGATAGAGGAAAAGAGAGAGAGAGGAAGAGAGAGGAAGAAAGAATGGAAGATAGAGAGGAAGAGACAGAGGAATACAGAGAGAAAGAGAGACAGGAGGAGAGAGAGGAAGAGAGAGAGGAGAAAGGAAGAAAGAAAAGAAGAAAGAAAGGAAGAGACAGGAATACAGAGAGGAAGAGAGAGGAAGAAAGAGAGAAGAGAGGAAGTTGTAAGGAGAAAAGAGACTAGGGAGAGAATGGATGTATGAATAGAGAGGAAGAGCACTATAGGGGCAAATAGGAAGAGAGTAGAAAGAGAAACATAAATACGAAAGGGAGGAATGAAGAGAGAGAGGAATAGACAAAGCTAGGCGAGAGAGAGAGAGAAAACGAAGAGCGTCACAGGCGTACAAACACCCCACGCTGTTAGTCGCCAGCCCCGATTCGCCGTGTACCTTAAGAGAAATGAGAATAAGAGAAGGTTAAAAGAAGGAATGAGAGAAACAGAGAGAGAGAGAGAGGTAGTTGGAACGAACAACTTTGACCCCAATCCGAAAAGGCGAATTGGGTAGGCGCAATTACCCGCATTCCGAAGCAGTGAGAGAATCCAGACTTGAGACCGAGAAGGTAAATTACGGAGGGATTGGGAAAGAGCAAAAGTTTTCGAGCATTGCACAGCTATGAAATATTAAAAATTTCGCTTGTTTTTTAAGAAACAACAACAATAGCTGAACGTCGAATTGAATCGTTCCTTGCGAAAGTATAAGAAGGCCAGGAACCGCATAGTATAATTTAATAACAAGTAAAAAATCTGATGTTTCCAACACGTGACTTTCTCCATATCTTTGTGATATTTCTGAAAATTCCAAATAGGTTAAATGATAATAAATATATTAAGAAACCGCGAGAAAATTTTAAGACTTGACAAAGAACAGAAATAAACTCAAACCATAGCCTTCTGATATTGGACATAGCCACACAAAGCTCCAACAATTAAGAACAGAAAAAGGAGCGTTACTAAGACGTAACTAAGCGTCGATTGTTAACAAAGAGTAGGTAGGTAGGCGGCGTGGTGGTGGCATCCAAGAATACAAGATATCTCTTAAACAATTCATTATATGAAAAAATATTTCAAACAAAGGTTGTAGAAAATTAAATGCTCTACAACTTTTATTCCAGTGCATTTTTACATACACATAATATTAAAGCAAATATTTTAAAATAACGGATGAGAGACAAGAGTAAACACCCACTTCCGATTGACCGATTTTTACCAAAAACTAATCAGATCTTTTAACTTTTATAAAAATGTTAAATATAAAATTTCACGTTGATCTGTTCAATGGTTTTCGAGTTCGAGAACCCACAAAAAAGCTTTCACACGGATATTTTCGAGTAAATGGTCAACACGCGTTCAGGGGACCTCGATACTCCTATATCTCCGTTAAAATCTCGAAATAGATTTTTTTCAGTAAAACGATATTTTCCCGCAACGCACGGAGAACGTAAAAATGGATAAAATTAGTGCGTTTTTAGCCTATTTTCTAAAATGGAAATAGAGTTATGGTTCCGTCTTTCTGTCCTTCCGTTCCCCTGTTATTAACTTTTGGACCAATAAACCGATTTTTATGAAATTTGGTGGAAATCTCCGGGCTGCATGGGCCGAGCTCTCCCGAGGATATTTTTTGTTGCGGAGATTGAAATTCCCGGGTTCGATTCCAGGAACCATATCCTTCCCATTTATATTTACATGGGAAGTCTGTGAAATCCATCGCGCGGGGTAATTTTCTCTCGCGCGTTAAAATATCTTAGAATTGTAATATCGGAGCGGAATTTGTACTATTCTCTGAGGAAAAGAATGAAGATTCTAATTCGTACCGTAGAATTTGACTTATCAATCTTATTCCTTCGATTTTCGCGTAAGTAATGGGGTTTCTGCAGTTTTGATCACTCATCACGAGATCGTTGCCATGGCAACAACGGCTATTGTTGAACTCGGATTCCTTATAGTCTATCTAATACAAACAGGCGTTATTTTTTACCGCGCGAATACGCGTGATCAATTAAAACTTCCCGTTCCAATGTTTTTTTTTTAAATATTTAATAACGCCTAAACTACGAAATTCGGTCAAGCACGCGCCATAAGTTCCATTTGGATAGTCTTGTCAGGGATAATTTTTTTAAAAGTTGTGCGCGGCTTGACGTAGAAGAATCTTAACAGCCAGCAGTACGCGTATCCCCAGGATCGGCACGACCGTTTTAGCGGCCCACAGCGTAACGTCCGCCGGCGACGCGTAAGACCCGTGCTGCCCTCTGTGAAAATGGTGAGATGCTTTCCCAAGAGGATTGCTTTGCAAGAGATGACGATGACGGTTTAAATATAGAAAAAACTACAAAAATATGATATTCCAACCTTCTAGTTTTACCAAGGACGTACAAGAAAGCAATTGCAATATGTATATATATTTATATTAGTAGAACGTGCTTGCATTCTGCAAGCATATCATCTCACCTTGAAAAACCATTCATTTTTCAAATATATTTCATCATTACAAATATTTTCTTAATTCTAAAAATTTCACCTCCGCAGCGATTTTCGTTTTTCACTTATGTAAAAATAATATATTAAAACAATCCCCAAAACTTTGCAATTTTAAGTATTTTATACTTTCTCCATTATGGGGTACTAATGCTACACATTTCTGCCAAATTTTAAAGTTGTAGCACTTCTAGAAGTGAAATAATGTTCTTTTAACTGTCTAAATTTTCAACATTTTTAACGGCCGTCGCAATATATTTATGGAGACATTCAAATGTTTATTTGTGCAAATGCACTACTCTGTAAATAACTTGAAAGTTTCAGCTTCCTAGCTCATCTCGTAGTACCTAAACAGTTATCTATTTGTTTAAAATTTAAGAATTTTTAACTGCCGAAAAAATTGAAATATCAAACTTTGTGTAATACTTTTTTCGTTTTTTTTACAAATTCTACCTATAAAAAAATTTCAGCTCTGTAGCACAAGGGAAAACACATAAACCTTGAAAATTTGTTTATACAATTGCGAATTTTTAGCGGCCGCATTGTTGCACTTTTCCAAAATTTTAGTTTTTTCTAGTCGGTTTTGCACAGAATCCTACCTAAGAAAAAAATTTCGAATCTCCAGCTCATCTGGAAGTGCCTAAACATTAGTAGCCTCCTATATATATGTTACATGTTATATCCTCCTCCTCTGTATGTATATATATATATATATATATATATATATATATACACACACAAAAAACAGAATTTAAATTTTTAATTGATAATAAAAGGTTTTAACTGTCTCCATCTTTGTAGATTTTACTTCTCGCAGCAGGTTGTTGTCCAGATAAACAAATTTTAAGTTTGGGTGGGGGAGGAGGGGGAAGGGTGGGGGAGATATTTTTTTACCTTGGCAACATTTTGATCGCCGAATTTCGCGTGTTTACGTTTATATAGCGGATCTTGTTTACTTCGGTCTCTACGAAGTACTGTTTTCGTTGTTGAACATTGAAGAACCGGGCAAGAATGTTTTAAATTAGTCACGACGTTATTCCTTCATTTTCTTAAACAGGGCACTCCAGTGACGGAAATGCGAAGAACAACAATATTTTTATTTATAACTGTATCTTCCTTTTTTGTTTGAAGAGGTTTTCTGTATGGCTAATATTTTATATCATACTAGCAGATTTGCCCGGCGGTGCCCGGGGGGGGGGGGGGGGTGTATACACGTTATAGAGTTATACATTTTTCTTTTTAAATAAATAAATAAATATTTTCTTTTAATTTCTAACAAAAGTCTAGCTAAAACATGCAAACTTATATCTGTCCTCGCTTGGAAAAGAGTTTCGAACTGCTTCCTGTCGTAATCTCTGTATTTCCATGCGTCTCTTTGTGTGTTCTGATGCTCTCGAGGCAGCCCTTCTTCGCGCACCTGATTTGCTGCCAGTTAAACGTGTTTTTTTTGGCGGAATTTCAAATCTAAAAACCATTTAAGTATTACTATTTGAATGAAAGAAGGCTATATCCAACAATAAGAAGTAACTATGGTGATATTCTGTGAAAATGCCTAAAAATCCACGCAATTTTCGTACTCAAATATAATTTTCGATCGTTTTCGATCAAGAGACGAGATTATATTGTCTGAATAATATTATTTATACTATAAGGAGTAAATCAGTATGAATTCCACGACTCTAGGTCAATTACTTCATGTTTTAACGTTCAAATTGCAAAATGACTACATCTATTCCCGCATTACTTTAGGGTTGATGTTATGGAAATGCTATTCTGTGGACCCCATGAGGTTCCAAAGGTTTCAAACCCCACCTACGCTCTTCCTGTTGGTCCAATTAGGTAACAGGCCAAGTTTTGGAGGCTCCGGGATCAACCGTGTGGATTCGTATAGCCGGAAAAACATACAGACCGACACCCAAACAAACTTTCTGAAGTATAGTGAAGATTAAGGAAAGTTCGTTTTTCGTCACCGGTAAAGTGGTACCCCTGATTGGGTTACGTCAACCATTTGTGGTTACTTCTTATTGTATGTGTCCATGCGTCCTAAATGCCAAATTTCGTGATGATCCGTCCGGTAGAAGCCGAGAACGGACGCGCATACGGACGAACAGACAGACAAAATCTTACTGGAGCTCACGTTGGAAACGAAAAGCACCTCTAACAATATAACGATATGGTTTCCCAATATTTTAGTGCATTTGGTACCGATTTACGCCGAGTTCTTTTAACTAGCACACCATATTTCGCTGCTAATGTTTTGGTGTACTTAATGAACTGCTTTTTTACTTTCTCCATATAAGAAGTATAGAGAAAGTATTGTATCCATGAAAAAAATCTAACTCGAGATTTCAACGGAAATACATGTTTTAAGGTCCCCATGAACACGTTTTGACCATTTTCTCGATGAGGTCTGCGTGTCTGTCTGTCTGTATGTGATAGATTTTTTGTGGGCGCTCTAACTCAAAAACTACTAATCAGGTCAACGCAAAATTTTATATTTAACATTTTTATGAAAGTTAAAAGATATGATTAGTTTTTGGTAAAAATCGGTCGACCGGAAGTGGGTGTTTACTCTTGTCACTTATCAGTCATTTTGAAATATTTGCTTTAATATCTGATAAATGTAAAAATGTATCAAAATAAATGTTGTAGGAAATTTTATTTTCTACAACCTTTGTTTGAATCATCTTTCCATATAATTCATTGTTTAAGAGATATCTTATATTCTTAGCTGCCACCACCACGCCACCTACCGAAGACTACTGTTAACAATTGACGGTTGGTTACGTCTTAGTAACGCTCCTTTTTCTTTTCTTAATTGTCAACCGGAAGTAAATATTGACAACGATCCCAGAGCTTACAACACGTAATTTGCCATATAAATATGGAGAAAGTCATGTGTTGCCCACATCTGTTTATTTTTTTAAAGAAAGGCCTCATTCGAGATACGAAGCCAGTTCTACCGCGTGCGCACTTCCAAAAGACTGGAGTAAATATCTGCGGCGAAAAATTTTCCAACGCCTCACCGAATGATTATAAAGATTTCGTCTTTCAAAATCGCTTAGCGACGCAACAAACAAAAGACGCGCGATTTTGAAATCGCCATGGTTACCAGCCTCACATGGTCGCCAATTATTTAAGCAACGCAACAGAGCGTTAAAACCTTATCCATGGCGTCATTTTAAACGCAGCAGCCATCAAGAAGAATGTTTATTTACGGAAAATTATTATATTTAAGTTCTTTCATACCTGGGCAAGTTCTTGAATTTTCTGACCTGTAATTTAGGCGTGAGAATTTCTTAAGAAGTCACGCCAGGGTTGTTATGCGAAGTAAGACGAAGTTTCGACGATTTAACGGGATAAATTGCATTCTTCGGAAAACGATTAAAAATCTCGATTTATTATTGTTGGATTTTCATGCTAACCAAAACAGATGACTGTGACAGCGGCGGAATACATGTAACTTGCTCTCTTTTTTCTTTCTCCATACATACGTAGTATATGGAAAAGTATTGTATTCATGAAAAAAATCGAATTCGAGATTTCAACGGAATTACACGTTTTGAGGTCCCCTGAACACGTTCTGGCCATTTTCTCGATGATGTCTGCATGTGACAACTTTTTGCGGGTGCTCTAACTCAAAAACTATCAATCATGACAATGCGAAATTTTATATTTGACATATTTATAAAAGTCAGAAGAACTGATTAGTTTTTGGTAAAAATTGGTCAACCGGAAGCGGGTGTTTACTCTTGTCACTTATCCGTTATTTGCAAATATTTCCTTTAATATTTGATATATGTAAAAACATACTGGAATAAAGTTTATAGGAAATTTAATGTTCTACAATCTTTGTTTGAAACATATTTCCATATAATGCATTGTTTAAGAGATATCTTATATTTTTAGCTGCCGCCACCACGCCACCTACCGACAATTATTGTTAACAATTGAAGCTTAGTTACGTCTTAGTAAACGCTCCTTTTTCTTTTCTTAATTGTTAGAGTTTTGCGGTTACATCCAATATCCGAAGGCTATGGGTTTGAGTTCATTTCTGTTCTTTGCCAATTCTAAAATTTTCTCGCGGTTTCTTAAAATATTTATTATTATGTAACCTATTTGGAATTTTTTCTAAATATTACAGATATGGAGAGAGTCGTGTGCTGGCCACATCATATTTTTCATTACATAGCCCGTTTTAAATGAACTATTACATCTAATCTTTATCATATAGTTCGAACGTGCTTAATTTGCTGAGTTTATTCTTCATGTATCTACTAGTATATAGCCCGTCAGAAATGACTGGTTGAAATTAATATAAAACGAAGTTTAAATTTTTAATTGATAATAAATTATTTTAAATATCACCATTTACCTTTGAGTTCATTTCTCGTAAGCAGTCGGTTGTCAAGGCAAACAAATTTTTAGGTAGGGGGGGGGGGGGGTGAAGCGGACAAGGCGTTTAGCCTAGGGACAACAACGTGAGATCCAGTTTCGACAATCACTGCATTGTCGTCAAGGCAGCGATAGTTAAAATGAAAATGTTTCCCCAAAACGCGTGATTTTTTTAACGTTTATCGCGAGAGATTTCAGGCGGTAGAAGATGGATAGAATAAGAAACTTCGTTAACTTTTCCTTAAAACAGTTGAAAATCGGATTATCGTAGGTCAGTTTTTTCTAATTTTTATTTCCGAAAGAATAATTGAAACGTCATCGCGGAATATATATATATATATATATATATATATATATATATATATATATATATATATATTCTTATTCTTGTCATCTATTCACTTACCTAATTCGAATTCACTCAAATTTTAAGTGGGCGGGGAAATTTTCCCCGATTTCTTTCAACATTTCAAAAATAGGTCACTAAGGTTACTGGTATTGTTGTCCTCTTGTGCTTTGAGTGCATCTGCACTCAGCTGGCACTCAAAAACACGAATAAAGAACAGTAATTGATCGACAATTATCACGAAAACTTAAAAGTTTTGAGAGAAAATTAGCTTAGACTTCGAAACTTGATGTGATATAAGGAACTATAAAGATGTTTTGTCCCAAAAGTTGAATAGTTCACATCGCAAAATATTCGTATCGTAGTTACGTGAAAATAAATGTATTGACTATGTAGAAGTGGTTATAAAAATCCATATAACAAATATAAAAGCCTACTTCTGTTCCTTTGTGGCTCCCTCTGTCACGCGATAAAAATACGAATAACTCAATAATGGAACGAGATTCATTTTCGATATTTGGCAGGAATGATCGATTCACATATTATAAGATTATGACGAAAAGAAATCTAGAAAAAAGTCCTAGGTTCGACTCCAAGGTAGGCATTTCCATTTCCCATATGATAACACGTGAAAATCGAGTTTTTGACATGCAGGCTTTTATTCTTTTTGAGATATAAATTAGAAAGAATTCACCTATGATCTTCTGATCTAGCCCATTTTATAGAAAAAACTATGAAGTTTCTAATTATGTTCATCTATTCCCGCCTACAGTTCGAAATTCCTCATGTTAAACGTTTAATTCACATATTTTGGGGAAATCTTGGCATTTTAACTGGATGTTGCCATGACAACCCACTGCATTGTTAAACCTCGAAATACTATTGTTATTTCAACCCTTGTGGATGAAAGCGTGCTTTGAATGCTCTTACAATTAGTACGAGAGAGAGAGAGAAGGAAGGAGAGCGAAAGATTTTCATAGCAACCAATGTAAACAACATTCGTTGCGTAATTTGCGATAAGGAATGCATTTTGAATGTAGAACATTGATCATTGGCATGTTAAAATTACTTAGAATCTTCGCAGGAGTTAAAGACTTAAAACTAGGAAACGCCTAAAAGAACGAAAGTCTGTTTTCCTGCCGTCAATTGTTTAATACGCGTCGAATAGTCCAACGGATCTGTTTTTAACGCGAGAATTTGATTCATTCTTAGTGATTCGCATTGTAGCCGTTCTCATGTAGGTAATTGCGTACCATTCACTTAGATAATACCTTCGCGTCCCATCCATTCACGAAATTTCATTAAAATAAACTGATGTGGGCAACACATGACTTTCTCCATATTTATATGGCAAATTACATGTTGTTAGCTCTGGGATCGTTGTCAATATTTACTTCCGGTTGACAATTAAGAAAAGAAAAAGGAGCGTTACTAAGACGTAACCAAGCGTCAATTGTTAACAGTAGTCTTCGGTAGGTGGAGTGGTGGTGGCAGCTAAAAATATAAGATATCTCTTAAACAATGCATTATATGGGAAAATGTTTCAAACAAAGATCGTAGAAAATTAATTTTCCTACAACTTTTATTCCAATACGTTTTTACATTTATCAAAAATTAAAGCAAATATTTGAAAATAACGGATAAGTGACAAGAGTAAACACCCAGTTTCGGTCGACCGATTTTTACCAAAAACTAATCAGATCTTTTAACTTTTATAAAAATGTTAAATATAAAATTTTGCGTTGATTTGATTAATAATTTTTGAGTTAGAGCGCCCACAAAAATCTATCACGTACAGACAGACATCGAGAAAATAGTCAAAACGTGTTCAGGGGACCTTAAAACATGTATTTCCGTCGAAATCTCGAGTTAGATTTTTTTTCATGAAAACAATACTTTCTCTATACTTCGTATATGGAGAAAGTAAAAAACTTTCCAGTTAAATTTCAACCGGCATCTCCTTAGTTCTTATATAATCGCTTGTTCGTAAATCATTCGACGAAACATCGCGTTATAATTTCGAGGGTTTCAGCTGGCACAACAAAATTTTTAGATCAACAGATTCATAAACCGCACATATTGACAAGTTGAGGTGGTTCCACGCGTGGTTTTTACCGTAAGCGAACCAGCCTTCCTCATCGGCACTCGAATACGGGAGTGGCGGTCCCTTTCTCTTCCGAATAGCAGGGAAGATTTTTTTTAAGAGTGAAGCAGTTCTCTTGAAATCCACGCATCCTCGGCGGGGTCGGTTTCCAAGGACGCAACAATCAAGACCTCCTCGGGCGATTGGTTTCCATGGGAGGAAAATGGACGGATAGAAAGGGATTTGATCCCAACCGCCAGCGAGACACCTGTTCGATCACGAGAAATCGTGAAGTTAACAAGGACGCAGGCGCGTTCCGCCCCAGCGACCGATGAAGGAACAATCGAACGAACGTATCGATATATCGAATTTACGTATCGAATCGATCGTATTGTGAAGAAAAGGCAGCTCACGAATTTTTCCGAATGTTTTTTAGCTTCATTTGACGACGAGATATTAAAAAGGGCGAGTTAATTTATTGAGGATTATTTAGAAATGTAAACTCAAAGTTTTTTTAACTATATTTAGCGTTATAATTACATTGTAAAGTAATTCAATCAATAATGTAACAATAATAAGAATAGAAATTATATAATACGATAAAAAGTCCTGGATTCGACTCCAAGGAAAACATTTCCTTTTCCCATCAAATTACACGTGAAAATCGGCAGTAAAGCCATCAGCACATACTACAAATTCCGCGAAGGTATATGCGCGGAACACGGAAATACTACGTGCGAAGATCGCAAAGAAATTAACAATAATAAAAGGCTACTCCTGTCCCTTTGTGGCTTCCTCTGTCACGCTATACAAAAATGGGAATAACTCGATAATGGAACGAGATTCATTTTTTATACTTTGCAGGAATGATTGATTCACATATTGTAAGATGATGACGAAAATAAATCTCTAAAAAAGTCCCAGGTTCGACTCCGAGGGAGGCATTTCCATTTCCCATATGATAACACGTGAAAATCGACTTTTTGACCTGCAGGCTTTTATTCTTTATGAGATCTAAATTAGAAAGAATTAACCTATGATCTTCGGATCTAGCTCATTTTAAAGAAAAAACTATGACGTTTCCTATTCTGTTCATCTTTTATCCTCTACTGTTCGAAATTTCTCATGCTAAACGTTTAATTCACATATTTTGGGGAAATCTTGCCATTTTAACGGGATGCTGCCATGCCAACGCATTACATTGTTAAACCTCGAAATCCTATTGTTATTTCAATCCTCATGGGTGAAAGCGGGCATTGAATGCTTCTATTAGGAGAGAGAAATACGGAAGGAGAGCGAAATGATTTTCATAGCAACCAATGTAAACGATATCCGTCGCGTTTATTTACGAGAAGGAATACATTTTGAATGTAGGACATTAATCATTCGGATATTAAAATTACTTAGGATCTTCGTAGGAGTTTGAGACTTGAAACCACGAAACGCCCAAAAGGACGACATTTTGTTTTCCTGCCGTCAATTGTTTAATACGCGTCGAATCGTCCAACGGATACCAGTTTTTTAACGCGAATATTTGACACATCCTTTTTGTGATGTATCCTTAGTAGGGATACGGAAAAAGTATCGATACTTTACTTACATCGGTAATTTCCTTTCGATACTTTTGTACTCGATTATTTTCTTTCGATTTTCTAGTGATATCGGTACTTTCTACCCGATACTTTTGTGGTTTCGATACTTTTCATTCGATACATCATATGATTACGGTATCGATACTTTCGTTTCGATTTCGTATCCTTAGACACGGAAAAAGTATCGATACTTTACTCATATCGGTAATTTCCTTTCGATACCAAGTACTTTTGTACTCGATTCTTATCTTTCGATTTTCTAGTGACATCGGTACTTTCGGTCCGATACTTTTGTGGTATCGATACTTTTCGTTCGACATGACATATGAGTAAGGTATCGATACTTTCGTTTCGATTTCGTATCCTTAGACACGGAAAAAGTATCGATACTTTACTCGCATCGGTAATTTCCTTTCGATACCAAGTACTTTTGTACTCGATTCTTATCTTTCGATTTTCTAGTGACATCGGTACTTTCGGTCCGATACTTTTGTGGTATCGATACTTTTCGTTCGACATGACATATGAGTAAGGTATCGATACTTTCGTTTCGATTTCGTATCCTTAGACACGGAAAAAGTATCGATACTTTACTCACATCGGTAATTTCCTTTCGATACCAAGTACTTTTGTACTCGATTCTTTTCTTTCGATTTTCTAGCGATATCGGTACTTTCGACCCGATACTTTTGTGGTTTCGATACTTTTCATTCGATACATCATATGATTACGGTATCGATACTTTCGTTTCGATTTCGTATCCTTAGACACGGAAAAAGTATCGATACTTTACTCATATCGGTAATATCCTTTCGATACCAAGTACCTTTGTACTCGATTCTTATCTTTCGATTTTCTAGTGACATCGGTACTTTCGGTCCGATACTTTTGAGACATCGATACTTTTCATTCGACATAACATATGAGTAAGGTATCGATACTTTCGTTTCGATTTCGTATCCTTAGACACGGAAAAAGTATCGATACTTTACTCACATCGGTAATTTCCTTTCGATACCAAGTATTTTTGTACTCGATTCTTTTCTTTCGATTTTCTAGCGATATCGGTACTTTCTACCCGATACTTTTGTGGTTTCGATACTTTTCATTCGATACATCATATGATTACGGTATCGATACTTTCGTTTCGATTTCGTATCCTTAGACACGGAAAAAGTATCGATACTTTACTCATATCGGTAATATCCTTTCGATACCAAGTACCTTTGTACTCGATTCTTATCTTTCGATTTTCTAGTGACATCGGTACTTTCGGTCCGATACTTTTGAGACATCGATACTTTTCATTCGACATAACATATGAGTAAGGTATCGATACTTTCGTTTCGATTTCGTATCCTTAGACACGGAAAAAGTATCGATACTTTACTCACATCGGTAATTTCCTTTCGATACCAAGTACTTTTGTACTCGATTCTTTTCTTTCGATTTTCTAGCGATATCGGTACTTTCGACCCGATACTTTTGTGGTTTCGATACTTTTCATTCGATACATCATATGATTACGGTATCGATACTTTCGTTTCGATTTCGTATCCTTAGACACGGAAAAAGTATCGATACTTTACTCATATCGGTAATATCCTTTCGATACCAAGTACCTTTGTACTCGATTCTTATCTTTCGATTTTCTAGTGACATCGGTACTTTCGGTCCGATACTTTTGAGACATCGATACTTTTCATTCGACATAACATATGAGTAAGGTATCGATACTTTCGTTTCGATTTCGTATCCTTAGACACGGAAAAAGTATCGATACTTTACTCACATCGGTAATTTCCTTTCGATACCAAGTACTTTTGTACTCGATTCTTTTCTTTCGATTTTCTAGCGATATCGGTACTTTCTACCCGATACTTTTGTGGTTTCGATACTTTTCATTCGATACATCATATGATTACGGTATCGATACTTTCGTTTCGATTTCGTATCCTTAGACACGGAAAAAGTATCGATACTTTACTCATATCGGTAATATCCTTTCGATACCAAGTACCTTTGTACTCGATTCTTATCTTTCGATTTTCTAGTGAAATCGGTACTTTCGGTCCGATACTTTTGAGATATCGATACTTTTCATTCGACATAACATATGAGTAAGGTATCGATACTTTCGTTTCGATTTCGTATCCTTAGACACGGAAAAAGTATCGATACTTTACTCATATCGGTAATATCCTTTCGATACCAAGTACCTTTGTACTCGATTCTTATCTTTCGATTTTCTAGTGACATCGGTACTTTCGGTCCGATACTTTTGAGACATCGATACTTTTCATTCGACATAACATATGAGTAAGGTATCGATACTTTCGTTTCGATTTCGTATCCTTAGACACGGAAAAAGTATCGATACTTTACTCACATCGGTAATTTCCTTTCGATACCAAGTACTTTTGTACTCGATTCTTTTCTTTCGATTTTCTAGCGATATCGGTACTTTCGACCCGATACTTTTGTGGTTTCGATACTTTTCATTCGATACATCATATGATTACGGTATCGATACTTTCGTTTCGATTTCGTATCCTTAGACACGGAAAAAGTATCGATACTTTACTCATATCGGTAATATCCTTTCGATACCAAGTACCTTTGTACTCGATTCTTATCTTTCGATTTTCTAGTGACATCGTTACTTTCGGTCCGATACTTTTGAGACATCGATACTTTTCATTCGACATAACATATGAGTAAGGTATCGATACTTTCGTTTCGATTTCGTATCCTTAGACACGGAAAAAGTATCGATACTTTACTCATATCGGTAATATCCTTTCGATACCAAGTACCTTTGTACTCGATTCTTATCTTTCGATTTTCTAGTGACATCGGTACTTTCGGTCCGATACTTTTGAGACATCGATACTTTTCATTCGACATAACATATGAGTAAGGTATCGATACTTTCGTTTCGATTTCGTATCCTTAGACACGGAAAAAGTATCGATACTTTACTTACATCGGTAATTTCCTTTCGATACCAAGTACTTTTGTACTCGATTCTTTTCTTTCGATTTTCTAGTGGCATCGGTGCTTTCGGCCCGATACTTTTGTGGTATCGATACTTTTCATTCGATATATCATATGGGTCAGGTATCGATACTTTCGTTTCGATTTCGTTTCCCCACTCGCGACGTGTCAAAGCCGTATCGAAAGCCGTCAATGAATTCGAACTTTTCGCATTGAAAATATGTAACACCGTCCCGAATTCACGTGAAATTCACTCACACAGATTCGAATTACGTGAGCTGAATGCTAGAACTACGTGAACCGACATTTATAAGCCGGGGGCCGAATTTGATCTCGAAAAAAACTCTTTTCGCGTTTAAAGACAAACAAGTCGGGATATCACAAATGAACGAGTTTCCTGCAATGGATTACTCGAAAGAAATGATTATGCAAACGTTTCCGAACTTGCATGCTTATACTCGGAACAGGAGTAATCCATTTTGCACGCGGGACGAAATTAAACTTGTTTTTTTTTTGTGAGGTTGTTTACCTTAGCAACAACGATGCCGTAACCATGGAGGAAAATTTCCGACTTCGACTCCGGATTAAGACGTTCTTGTTCGTTTTTCTCGATAACGGTCGCTCCCGCGATAAAAATGTATAGAAACAGAAATAATTCACTCTACTAGTTCTACAAGTTTTATTTGAAAACTATTTTGATATGACCAATACCTTACGAGATATGGGGGAAAGTTAATTTTTTGTCACCGGTAAAGTGGCACCCCTGATTGGCTTACTTGATTCATTCGCGTGATTTTCGTATTGTCTTCGATTGTAGGTCCTTAATGTCAAATTTCATGATACTCTGTCCTGTATAAGACGAGACCGGACATCCGGACGGACGCACTGAAGTTAATAGGCCCTTACGCTGTAAGCTAAACGCGGCCTAAAATAAAAAAATGGAACATATTTACGTTGCCGAACAATACGATTCCTATGGAGCGGTGAACGCAGGCAATGTAACCAAAGTTACGCCCGAGGCTTGGCGGGTCTCCTGGAGACGGGGCAGGCGGTGAAATTTCCTTAGTCACGGTGGCTTGACTGTTGGAGATGGAGTGTGTTCGATATGGTAGAGAGAGGGAGAGAGGGCAGGGAGAGGGAGGGAGGGAGAGGGAGAGAAAACAAGAGAACATACGAGGTAAAACTTGTTCTATAGGATGTGTGATATGGAAATAAGTTGAGGAGAGAGGAAGGGGAGGAAAGGAAGGGAGGGGGGTAAGGGAGGGAGATAGGGGAGGGAGGAGAATGGGAAGGTTAAAGAAGAGGTCGAGATATAAAGGAATGCCAAAGTTGTAGGTATGTAAACGAGGG
Source organism: Tanypteryx hageni (assembly GCA_028673005.1). NCBI lineage: Eukaryota > Metazoa > Arthropoda > Insecta > Odonata > Petaluridae > Tanypteryx > Tanypteryx hageni. The sequence continues at coordinate 19,641,902 of CM054119.1, read as the reverse complement.
AAGCAGAGGGAATGGAAGATGAAGAAATATGAGGAAGGAAGAGAATAAGAGAGAGGGAGAGAGAGAGGTGAGGGTGGATGAAAGAGGAGGGAGGAAGATGGAGCGAGAGAGGGAGAGGATGAAAGAAAGGAAGAGAGAGAGAGAGGGAAAGGAAGGTAAGAGGGTAAAAAAATACGGAGAGAGAGGAAAAGGGAGGAAGGGAGAAAGAGAGGAGAGAGTGGAAGAATAAGAGAGGAAATGATAGCGATGATTAAAGGGAGAAAGAGGAAGGGAGAAAAAGAAAGGAATTGAGATGGGAAGTGAGGAAGGAAGAAGGAGAGAGGGATGGAGTGAGAGAATTTGAGAGAGAACGGAAAGGAGAAAGGAAGAGAGAGAGAGATTAAAAGATAAAGCAAGAGAGAAAAGAGAGAAAGAGGGGATGAGAAAGAGAGAGAGAGGAAGAGAGAAAGGAAAAGAGAGATGAAGAGGAAGGGAGAAGGAGGGAGAAAGGGAAAGAGGAAGATGATGTGAGTGAAAGAGAGAGAGATGAGGAAGAGAGAGAGAGAGAGAAAGGCGAAAGAAGGATGGAAGAGAGAGGTAAATAGAGGACGAGAGAGAAAGAGTGTGGAAGAGAGAGAGAGAGATGAATAGAAAGAGGAAGAGAGAGAGATGAGGAAGATGAGGAAGAAAGAGACAAAGACGAAATGAGAATGAAAGAGAGGTAAATAGATGAACAAAGAGAAAGAGAATGGAAGAGAGAGAGATAAATAGAAATAGGAAGAGATAGATAGATAATCGTCTAAGAGAGAGAGGTAGAGAGAGAGAAAGAGATGAGGAAGAGAGAGCGAGAAAGAAGAAAAGAGAAAAGAGAATGGAAGAGAGAGAAAGAGATGAGGAAGAGAGAGAGAAAGAAGAAAAGAGAATGGAAGAGAGAGATAAATAGAGGATAGGTGAGAAAGAGGGAGGAAGAGAAAGAGGGAGGAAGAGAAAGAGGGTGATAAATAGAAAGAGGAAGAGAGAGAGATGAGGAAGAGAGAGAGAGAGAATGGCGAAAGGAAAATGGAAGAGAGGGGTAAATAAAGGACGAGAGAAAGAGTGAGGAAAAGAGAGAGAGAGATGAATAGAAAGAGGAAGAGAGAGAGATGAGGAAGATGAGGAAGAAAGAGACAAAGACGAAATGAGAATGAAAGAGAGGTAAATAGATGAACGAAGAGAAAGAGAATGGAAGAGAGAGAGATAAATAGAAATAGGAAGAGAGAGAGAGGTAGAGAGCGAAAGAGATGAGGAAGAGAGAGAGAGAAAAGAGAATGGAAGAGAGAGATAAATAGAGGATAGGTGAGAAAGAGGGAGGAAGAGAGAGAGAGTGATAAATAGAAAGAGGAAGAGAGAGAGAGAGGTAGAGAGGGATAGAGAGAAAGAGAGAGAGAGATGGGGAAGAGAGAGTATGGCGAAAGGAGAATGGAAGAGAGGGGTTAATAAAGGACGAGAGAAAGAGTGAGGAAAAGAGAGAGAGAGATAAATAGAAAGAGGAAGAGAGAGAGAGAGGGATGAGGAAGACAGAGAGGAAGACAGAGAGAAAGACAAAAAGAGAATGGAAGAGAGAGATAAACAGAGGATGAGATAGAAAGAGCGAGGAAAAGAGAGAGAGAGAGATGAATAGAAAGAGGAATAGAGGACGAGGGAGAGGACGATAGATAATGAAAGAAATACGAAATACGATAAAGTGGTAGAGAGAAGGAGAGAGAGATGATGATGGAGGAAGAGATAGGCGAGAGAGTAAAGAACGAGGAAGAGAGAGAGAGAAAAAGTCAAAGAAATGGAGGAAGAGAGAATGATAGAATAATAGAAATATACACAAGGAAGGAAGATGGAAAAATTAATCGAATAATGATTGGAGAAAGAAGAAAATATCATAAGAGGAATGGAAACGGAGGGAAGAGAATAGGGAAAGAGGAAAAGATAGCCGAAAGAGAGGGAGATATACGAAGAAGGATAAAAGATTAAAATAAGGACGATAGAATAGCTTGAGAGGATAAAAAATTACGTTCTATATTCAAATGGCGGTGTTTCATATACACAGGGGGCCATCTTGCGTCGCGTAAACCAAACCTCACGAGTATTTTTTAACAAGAGCGTGAATATCGCGTATTTCAAAGCGTTATGCAGACACTTTAATTGGCGTTATTTATGGGTAGCTTTTATAGCCTATTTCACCGTTACGCGCCATGATTATAATGTTATAACCTGCACGCCGTAAATCGTACAAGACCGACTTTCGTAACAGTTAAATTTATTCCATAACCAAAACAACTTTTGCGTCGACTTATCGGGATGCCTATCACTATGAAACGCCGATTGTTGGTCGGTTGCCCAAGCAACTAAATGATCGATGAAGAATCCAGATTGAAAGTCTGCATTTTCCAGGAACGCGCGATTCGCATAAAAATTCCAAAAGGGTTGCATAATACCAAATATTTTAAGAAATTGCGAGAAAATTTTAACACTTTGCAAAGAACAGAAATAAACTCAAATCCATAGCCCTCTGATATTGGATATAGCCAGGGAGCTCCAACAATTAAGAAAAGAAAAAGGAGCGTTACTAAGACGTAACTAAGCGTCAATTGCTAACAATACTCGTCGGTAGGTGGCGTGGTGGTGGCAGCTGAAAATATAAGATATCTCTTAAACGATGCTTTATATGGAAAAATATTTCAAACAAATGTTGTAAAACATTAAATTTTCCACAACTTTTATTCCAATATATTTTGCATTTACCAAATATTAAAGCAAATATTTTAAAATAACGGATACGTGACAAGAGTAAACACCCACTTCCGTTTGACCGATTTTTACCAAAAACTAATCGCTTCTTGGGACTTATATAAATATGTTAAATATAAAATTTCACGTTGACTTGATTAATAGTTTTTGAGTTAGAGCACCCACAAAAAGCTATCACATAGACATCATCAAGAAAATGGTGATAACGTGTTCCGAACGTGTATTTCCGTTAAAATCTCAAAGTCATTTTTTTCCATGAATACAATACTTACCCCTATACTACGTATATGGAGAAAGTAAATAAATAAATAGAAAACATATTGGGAAAAACCACCCTCCAAGAGATTATCTCTATTTCTCTTTGAGGTGAACACGCAAAAAAAAAACTTTTCGTAGTGCAGGCTTTTATTCTTTTGGGAATTAATATCAGAAAAAACTGACGTACGATAATCCGACTTAAACTATCTTAAGGAAAAATTAATAAAGTTTCTTATTATATTAATTTTTTTTCTGTTACAGTTCGAAATCGGCCATATTAAACGTTTTTATTCGCTTATTTTGGGGAAATGTCGCCATTTTTAACGACTCGAGCTCATATTTCTAAATTTAGTATAAAAAGGCGTTTTATAGACATGGAATAAAACATAAACGAATAAATTTAGTTTATAATATAAATTTCGCATATTATTTGATTTGAACCAATAACGCTTCTTGACATGAAACCTGTTTTATTATTGGCGCGAAGATCTTCCCCGTCGTCATGGAAAACTCCATTGTTGCTGATTTAGCTGTTTCGCGCGAATTTCATTGCTTCATATACATGGAAAATTCATATTCAGTAGATACATCTTATTCCTCATATAAGTAAAAGTAAATGCGTGTTTTTGTGTGTGTTTGCGTGTTATGGCTGTAACTCCAAAACCGAGAGACTTGGAAAGCTGAAACTCGGCGTGCTTACTTAGGAAAACCAGGTGTTCAACTCCGGCGCATTATTTTTTTACTTTTTCATTTTAAGGGGTTGTTTTTACCCCATCTTTCCCCCGTAAGAAAAGCATGGGAAAGTGAGTTAAATCTGTGCAGAGCTTCATAAAATTGAATTTTTAAATTATTTAAAATCGGAATACGAACCCGGGACTCGAACAGTTCTACGTGAAAAAGAATAAGCTTTCTTATTTTCGAAAGAAGAATTCGAATGCGCGTCGAATTGGCGTAATTATTAACTTTTATCGTGGAAAAAAAGGGAATATTTTTTACGGTTTTCAACAATGGAAAATGTAAATTGCCATGGTTGCGAGCTTAATGCTTTTCAATGGCAACAGATACACGAAATGTCGCGATCGCGTCTGATGTATGCTATTAAAGGGGAATCAATGACGTCATGATGAATTATTTATTGCGTTCGATTCGTATTTTATAACAATTGACGTTCGAAAGAGTAATTCTCCGACTGTAATTTCCTGACAAAAGAAAGAAAAAAAAATTAATTCGTAATATAAATAGAATGTTTGCGTTGTTGTTCCACTGTTTATAGAAACATGAAATTATCGTAATTTAAAATGACGCGCATATACTTTCCTTTAAGCACAGCTGCAAAAGAGTTTTCGTTTCTCACTGTTTTTTGCGCAACCCCGACCAGAAAAAAACGAAAATCTTGAAAAAGTGCAACAATGCGGCCGCTAAAAATTCGCAATTGTTTAAACAAATTTTCAAGGTTTATGTATTTCCGAATGTGCCACGGAGCTGAAATTTTATTTATAGGTAGGATTTGTAAAAAAAACGAAATAGGGATTATACATATTTTGATATTTAATAATTTCTTTGGCAGTTAAAAATTCCTAAAGTTTAAACAAATAGATAACTGTTTAGGTACTACGGGATGAGCTTAGGAAGCTGGAATTTTCACGTTATTTACAGAGTAGTGCATTTGCACAAATAATCATTTGAATATCTCCATAAATATATTGCGACGGCCGTTAAAAATGTTGAAAATTTAAACAATTAGAAAAATATTATTTCACTTCTAGAAGTGCTACAACTTTAAAATTTGGCGTAAATGTGTATCATCAGTACCCCACAATGAAGAGAGTATACAATTCTTAAAATTTAAAAGTTTGGGGATTGTTTTAATATATTATTTTTACGAGGGAAACACGGAAATCGCTGCGGAGGTGAAATCTTGAGAATTAAAAATATATTTGTAATGATGAAATATTTGTCTGAAAAATGAATGTTTTTTAAGGTGAGACGATATGCTTGCAGTATGCAAGCACCTCCTACTAGTATGTTATAGAATAGATCGTGCTTTCATTTAAACATAAAAGTTTTCAATTATCTGAAGGTATTACGCAAAAAAGGTCGAAAAACCAACAGAAGAAGAACGTAAACAAGCGGTTCTCGAAGGAAACAATCGAACATCTGACACAACATCGCCTCCACCTCATAGCTCGCTCTAATGTTCGGAAAAAGAAACAAAACATTCCTTTATCTCGCCTTAACCAGTTTCCGCGAGAAAAAATCCACTTCCTAAATGCATGCTAATGCATTCATTACAATATCGCCTTATAATGTTTGTCGCCATTGGATTCGTCGTCGTCGACGACGACCGTTTCCATGGAGATACGATCCGTGGCCTAGCCTTCGACTGTTTCCTTTCTTTTGAATGGGATGTTTTCTATTCGCCGCGTGTGGTTTGGTTTACGAAAAAAAAAATGAACTGCCCCCCTGGTGGGAGGAAAGGGAGGTTGAGAATAACAATTGACAATCGTAGATGTATCGACACGGCGAGAAACGTGAGTCAGCTCGAATGAGGAAAATATTAACTCGGGTCCATTCATGATGCTTTCAAAAGTGGCGTCGTTTGTGTATGTTTGTTTCCCCTTTAATATATATATATATATATATATATATATATATATATATATATATATATATATATATATATATTTGTTTTGCCTTTCTTACAATACGGTGTGCGATACCATCAATGGAGGTTTATAAAGGAATCGATGACGCAATATTTTCGCGAAGTTACCGAGTCTGGCTCGTTGCTAAGCGACGTAAAAATTTAGAGTTATGCCAGAAAATCACCATTAGACTATTAATAAAACCCTAAATCTGTTGGTTGGTTTGTTGGTTGGAGCGCTATATGGAATTTCCCATAAGAGGATCTTAAAATATAACACTTGCAGACTTATCTTCTTTTGCAGAATTAAATTAGAAGTAATTAACGCGCGATCTTCGGGTAAGAACCATTTTAAAGGAAATTAAACGAAGATTCTTATTCTTACCTTCGATTTTTGTTTTCGAATCGAATTCGCCCACATTAAGCTGAAACATTCGAATATTTGTCAAAATTTTGCATTTTTATCGAAACGTTCCCTTGGCGATCAACAGCATTGTTGTTCATAGCTATATGGGATTCCCCCTAAGAGGGATCTTAAATATAACCTCTTTCACACTTGCAGACTTTTTTCTTTTGCAAAATTAAATTAGAAGTAATTAACGCACGATCTTCGGATAAAAACCATTTTAAAGGAAATTAAACGAAGATTCTTATTCTTTTCGTCGATTGTTGTTTTCGAATCGAATTCGTTCACGTTAACCTAAAATATTCAAAAATTTGTCGAAATTTTGCATTTTTATCGAAACGTTCCCTAGGCGATCAACGGCATTGTCGTTCATACAGAAAATCGACACATCTGGTGAGTCCATAACAGCTAATTTTTTCGGAATAAAACTTTAAAGATGTCGTTAACTTAGTTAAAATAATGTACACCCTTATTGTCTCATACTCTTAAATACATCAAAAAATATATTAAAGTGGAAACCTGTTCATCTATCTTATCTAATGTTCGTATAAGTGTAAGATTTAGGTCACTCCCTTCCAATATGGTTGAATGTATTAAGTTCCAATTTTCTCGTTGAATTTCAACTCGCATTTTCCATAGTCACACCATAAACAAGTAGGGTTATCCAAGAATATAGGTACAATTAGCACGTTTTAGCCTACTTTCCAAAAATGGATATATGATTATAGTTTCATCTTGGTGTTGGTCTGTCCGTCCACCCCTATTAACCTTTGAACGAATATACCGATTTTCACGAAACTTGGCGGAAATCTCGTGCTACGTTGGCCGAGCTCCCGAGGATAATTTTTGCTGCGAAGATTGAAGCCCCGGGTTCGATTCCAGGAACTATATCCTTCCCATTTGATTTACCTGGGAAACCCGCGAAATCCATCGTACAGGGTAATTTTCTCTTTCACATTAAAATACCTTAGAATTGTAATACCGGAGTGAAATTTGTACTATTCGCTGCGAAAATGAATGAATATTGTAATTATTATAGTAAAAACTTGCTTTTCGATTGTATTTCTTAGAAATTCGCGAAATACTGGCGGTTTTGAAGTTATAACCACTCATTACGAGAGTGTCGCCATAGCAACGACCATTGTTTAAGAGATATCTTGTATTTTTAGCTGCAACCATCACGCCACCTACCGACGACTATTGTTAACAATTGACGCTTAGTTACGTCTTACGATAGCATCGCTCCTTTTCCTTTTCTTAATTGTTAGAGCTTTGTGGCTATATCCAATACTAGTAGAAGGTGCTTGCATACTGCAAGCATTTCATCTCACCTTGAAAAAAAAATTCATTTTTCAGACATATATTTCATCATGAGAAATATTTCTTTAATTCTAAAGATTTTTCTTCTGGACCGGTTTTCGTTTTTTTATGGAACCATAATGGAGTAAAATAATCACTATTTTTTGCAATTTTAGGAATATTATGCTTTTCCCGCATTGAGTTAATAATGCTACACTTTTCTGCCAAATTTAAAAGTTATACTACAATTAGAAGTAAAATAACATTTATCGAATTGTTTAAATTTAAATAATTTTTAACGGCCAAAATAACGATTTTATGGATGAATTAAAATGTTTATTCGTTTACAAACGCTAACCTCTAAATAGTTTAAAAATTTCAGCTCCCTAACTTGCGGCGTAGTATTTAAGCATCTACCAATTTTTTTAAACTTTAAGAATTTTTAACTGCCAAAAAAATTAAAATATCAAATTTTCTATAATCCCTATTTCGTATTTTTACAAATTCTACCTCTAAAAAATATTTCAGCTCCGTAGCACAATCGAAAAAACATAAACCTCGAAAATTTGTTCAAACAATTGCGAATTTTTAGCGGCCGCATTGTTGCACTTTTTCATGATTTTCGTTTTTTTTAGTCGGTTTTGCACAAAATCCTACCGAAGGAAAAAATTTCGAATCTCCAGCTCATCAGGAAGTGCCCAAACATTAGTATCCTCCTATATGTATGTTATACTAGTAGTTGGTGCTTGCATACTGCAAGCATTTCATTTCACCTTGAAAAATACATTCATTTTTCAGACAGACATTTCATCATTACAAATATTCTTTTAATTCTAAATATTTCACCTCCGCAGCGATTTTCGTTTTTCCCACATGTAAAAATAATAGTTTAAAACAATCCCCAAATGTTGCAATTTATAACTTTTACACTTTCTCCATTATGGGGTACTAATGCTACACATTTTAGCCAAATTTTAAAGTTGTAGCACTTCTAGAAGTAAAATAATATTTTTCTAATTGTTTAAATTTAAATAATTTTTAACGGCCGCCGCAGTTCATATATGGTAAAATAGAAATGTTTATTTGTGCAAATTTACTACTCTGTGAAAAATTTGAGAATTTTCAGCTTCCTAACTCATCCCGTAGTACCTAAACAGTTATCTATTTGTTTAAACTTTAAGAATTTTTAACTGTCAAACAAATTAAAATATCAAAATTTGTATAATTCCTATTTCGTTTTTTTTTAAGAATTCTACTTATAAAAAAAGTTCAACTCCGTGGCACATGCGGAAATACATAATCCATGAAAATTTGTTTAAACAATCGCGAATTTTTTGCGGCCACATTGTTGCACTTTTTCAAGATTTTCGTTTTTTCTAGTCGGTTTTGCACAAAATCCTACCGAAGGAAAAAATTTCGAATCTCCAGCACATCTGGAAGTGCCTAAACATTAGTATCATCCTATATGTATGTTATATCCTCCTCCTCTGTAAGGAACGTCTAAGATGACCACGGTTTCAGTTTATTTCTGTTCTTTGTAAAGTCTAAAATATTCTAGCAGTTTCTTAAAATGTTTATTATTATCTAACCCATTTGGAATTTTTAGAAATATTACAGATGTGGAGAAAGTCGTGTGATGGCCACATCAGATTTTTTTCATTGTGTTTGTGTAAATCTGACAACTGGACGGACTTTATGAAAAATATATGCTAATTTTTTCCCGGTTTTCGGAGCGACTTATCGGAATTTTTGGGATTTAAAAAAAATATGTCTGTGGCTGAGTTCGATATTTAGGAGATCTGCATGCACAAGTCCCGGGTTCGTATCCCGATTCCAACACCGTTAAAAACAAAAGGGTAGCGTTCGCCTCGTCTCGTAAAGGTTCCTCGAAATCGTCTTCGTCTCCTTGGCAACCGTTCGAAATCTCCACGGATACGATCGAATCCGTAAAACGAATTCTTTAGGACGCATTAAGGGGCTTGTATCTCGCAGATGATGACTCTCTCTCTCATGAAAAAAATCAATTCGAACCAATTTCGTAGTTTAAAACCGAACTACAACAATCGCGCCATTTTAAGAAAAAAAAAAACAAATTTCGTTTACCATATTAACTCAAAAAAAACCTCAATCACTTGTTTAATTCAATTGTCCGAATGTGTGTTTCCGATCCCGGCCCCCCAGGTGGCGGGTCGATCGCCTCCGCGCTGCATAACAACACACACGCCGAAGAGAATAATAAAAGAAAATCGTCCTATTAATCCGGGTGAATATATACGGCCGATTTTTTTGTGTTCGCCTTAAAAGGGTCGGAGGTATTTGGAAAACAAATGCGAGGCGATTTCCGGCGCATAATTCCTCTCTTTAGCGCGTTATTTTTTTTTGTTAATATCTCCCGGCCCTGTGGTTCGGTTTCTGGCCACCAGGTGGAGCGCGCGCCGCGCACGGACTTATGCCTAAATATATATAACTCCGCCTGCATATCTTCGGAAAATAAGCATATCAATGGGGTACCCGGGAGGGATACGTAGGATTCCGGGCGTTCTTTTGTTTTCCTGTCCTCGGGATACACGAGAGCGGGAGAGAAAATCACGTCATGAATTATTAATACGTCTTTACGCTCGGATTTTTCGAACAAATAGCGGATTACGGGGGTTATGTACGCTTGTTTTCCGGTTCCTTTCCCGAAGATCACGCTGTTTCGCTTTGATACTCCCAAGAACTTAAGTAGAAAAGCGTGATTTTTTTGACGCTCTCCGGAAGTGGACGTTAAAAAATTTGGCAACGCGGTCGGAAGTGGCAGTGTTGCCAAATTTTCGAGGAAGGGAAACTCAATTTTAGATCATTTAAAAAAAAAACGGCTTGTTTCCACTTTGTCTGTCTGTGCGCCCAATTTCGCAGCAATCGAAACACAAATACAAGCTGAGATTTTAAAAATAGTTTTACATAGTAACGTACGTTGATCCTAATGATATTGGGATGCGTCCGTTTGTCCGTTTGCTTTTTGGGAGCATTTAAACCATCCGCACGAGTCCGTTGCCATGGTCCCGTTGTGTTCACGTCGCCACGACGATGAAAGCGACGGGAAAATGCGTTCAATTTACTTTCGAGGAGCGATAAATATCATATTGCAGCTGTTTGACCGTTTTTTTTTAAAAACTCGCGTATCCGTTACATTTGTTAGTCTGTCCGTCACACTTCGAAAATAATGGTGATAGAGACTTCTTCTGGATGATCTACTGTCAAGCAGAAACGGGAGCGGAAATTGCTTAATTTAAATTTAAATTCTCAAGCGCCCGTCCGTCCGTCTGTCTGTCTGTCGCGGTACTTTAGGAATTAAGAGCTGAAACTTTCACAATCGTTAAAATTCCATGAGAAAGTCCCGGGTTCGATTCCGGGAGGCTATTTATATTTTCCCTTAAGTTTACACGGGATTTTCGATTTTTCAAGGTGCAAGGTTTATTTCTTTCATTCGTTAAAATATGTAAATATTGACCGAATTTCTCCATTTTTTTTTATTCGACGGCTGAAACTATGAACTATCTTATTCTTGCAATTTTTTAACGTTAAACGCAAGAATTTGTCAGGAACACGCATTTCTTTTCGAAATTTTATGGCTTTTTCGTACTCTTCCCGGGTGTTGCCAAGGCGACCCACATTGTTGCCTCCGATTCAATCCGCGTCTCTGTTAAAGCCTTCAAATAAACGAAAGAATGCCGTTATTCGCTACGTGCTTTTTGTGAAGCATTAAAATTATTGTCGTAGCTACGTCAAGCAATAGATTGCAACGTTGATAATTGCAGATTATTATTATGTATACAGTAAACTGCGTGTGGGCTGTGGACAGATTTTCAACGATTGACCAAAATGAAAATGTTTTTTTTTTATTTCAACACCATAATGTTGCCATTAACGTAAGATAAATCATTATATCCTACATATTTAATGTTTATTAACGCAAATAGGTCTACGCAAGAGTCTAAAATTTGATGATAAGAGGCATATGGCCTACTATTATTAATAAATTAAAAATAACATATTGTGAAGAACAAAAAATTGTGTTGGTGACAAATCATAAGTAAACAAGATAATCCAAACAGAACTTATGATGCCTACTTTACATTTAATTACACTAAAATCAGTTCTCTCTCTGTAGCTGATGAAGGAATAACTCCGAAAGCTTCTACGTTTGTGATGTTTCTGTATTTTAGTGTTCTTTTACGTGTGTCGCTTCGACATCCCCGGGGTCTCGCCAACCTGAAGTCGTCTGATTGGTGAGTGTTCACTGGGTTTCCTCATCCCAACACCTTGTTGCCATCCATATATCAATTTTACCTTTCCTTTTCCGTAAGCTGTAAGCTATATATATATACACAAGAAAGCCAGCGTAATTGCCCGTCATATATGGCGGGTATGCGTGAATTATGTAATAAGTTAAAATAAAATTTAAATAAAAAATTGATAAAACAAACTTTTATATGCACTAAAAAAAGGCCAATAAATATAATATTCACGTAATTGAATGTTCCAGAAAGTAAAAATAATCTTGAGCGTATAAGTTTTATTAACACGTAAAATAAATTCCCGAAGAAAAAGCATTGTCTCGTAGTCATGGCAGAAGTATTGGGCCATTGTTATAAATTGTATAAAATCCCGTTTTTACGCAGTAAAAATCAAATAATTGGACTAATTCGGAACGGATTCGCGTTCTACTTTCAGGAAAAATAATTTTCGTTCTTTTTTCCGTCTTTTAATTTAGGTCCGGGGTTTGTACCTTAATTAAAAGTAATTTAAAAATGCAATTATAAAAAGGCTTGTACGGATTTAAATGGTTTCCTAACGGGACTTGAAAAATGAACGTTTTGGGGTTTAAAAGACCCCGTTGTAGGGGAGAATTTTTGGAATTTTCTATTTTTCCTGATGGTTTTGGACCGACACCAAGGTTCCCTCCAAATTTCAGCTCTGTAGAATATCTAGAAGTACCTTAGGTTTTATGTCATACGGAGTTTTTCAGTTACCACTCATTACGAGAGTGTTGCCATAGCAACGACAATTGTTGGACTTGGACGCAGTACAGTCTATTGCATACGCGCGTTATTTTTGTCGCACAAATACGCGTGATCAGTTTAATATGCCGTTCTAATGTATTTGTAGTATTTTACAACGCCAAATTATGAAATTAGGGAACACAAAGAGAGCTACATAATATCCACGATAACTTTAAAGCTACTAAAGCCTATATAAAGTATCAAATAAATGATTAAATGGAAAGTAGGCTTCGTTTGTTTTTTATTCATTACATGCGTATATCAATGGACTAACCTTCAGGAACCCTAAGGTGTCCTCGTGGCGTTTCTTCCTTCAAAGGGTCGGCGGGTCAAATCCTCCCGTAGTTTCCCGTCGATCAACCAGCATTCTCTTCCGACAAACACTTCCGAACGCTTATTTTTAACCAAACAAACGAACGTCGAAAATATCACACTTTTTCCCACGTCGAAAAACGCAGAACGCACTCCATTATCAAGCCGGTGCACTCGATGGATTCATTCGTTATTTTTATTTGAGCGATTTAATTGTTGAGAGGATTCACTCGTTTATCCCCTCGGCAACGCCAAAGGGGATTAGGACGATATTCGCGCGCAAACGGCGAGAATGCGTCGAAAGACGCAACGCCGCCACAAAAAAAAACAATTGAGATCGCAATGCGCGTGTGACAGGTTGCAATTCTCTCCCCAAGATGGCGCGCAGCGTCCTCGTTACAAAAAAATGCCTTTTTTTTAATTGGAAGCTTGTTCCCTCTTTTCAGGAAGCCGGATGGTTGGAGTTCCCCCTCGGCAGACGTCGCACCCTGCAACAAAAACAATTGATGCTCAATTAAAACCGGAAGTCTGCGACACAGCTTGCGTACGATTGTTGTGAAAAAAATATGGTTGGTTAGTACACCGTTCTTTTAATTTATTTTTGAAAAACCGGCGTGATTGACCGTCAAAATATGACGGTCGTGCGTGAATTATCTATCGAGTTAAAAATGAAATAAAAAATTACCTAAGCCAACTTTTATACGCAACAAGAAGTGAGGAATGAATATAAAATTCGAAGAATCGTGTGTTCCGGAGAGCAAAAATAGTTTCGGGCAAACAGAAATTGCTTGACAGAGAAATACATTACGCAATACAATTCTTATAGGCCCCATAAATTATTTATAAATATTTATACTATTAGAAGGTGCTTGCATACTGCAAGCATTTTATCTCACCTTGAAAAAACATTAATTTTTCAGAGAGATATTTCATCATGGGAAATATTTCTTTAATTCAAAAGATTTCTCCTAGGGACCAAATTTCCTTTTTTTCCTTATGGAAAAATAATGCAGTAAAACAATTGCTAATTGTTTCAATTTTATGAATATTACACGTTTTCCACATTGGGTTAATAAGGCCGCACATTTTTGCCAAATTTTAAATTTGTAGCACAATTAGAAGTGAAATAACATTTATCTAATTGTTTAAAATTAAATAATTTTTAACGGCCGCAATAAGAATTTCATAGATACAATGAAACGTTTATTCGTTTAAGTAGACTAAACTCTAAATAACTTGAAAAATTCAGCTCACTTACGCGCCCCGTAGTACCTAAACAGTTATCTACTTGTTTAAATTTTAAGAATTTTTAACTGTCAAACGAATTAAAATATCAAAATTTCTATAAACCTATTTTGTTTTTTTACAAATTCTACTTATAAAAAAATTTTCAGCTCCGTGGCACATTCGGAAATACATAAACCTTGAAAATTTGTTTGAACAATTGCGAATTTTTATCGACCGCATTGTTGCACTTTTTCAAGATTTTAGTTTTTCCTAGTCGGTTTTGCACAAAATCCTACCTAAGAAAAAAATTTCGAATCTCCAGCTCATCTGGAAGTGCGTAAACATTAGTATCCTCCTATTATATTATATCCTCCTCTGTAAGAAACGTCTATATATAATGATAACATTTAACTTTATCTCTTTCTCCCTCTCTTTCTCTCTCCTCTCTCTCTCTCTTTCTCTCTCGGATGAAAGAAGTTAAAGCACATATTCCTTACGCAGATAGTATAAAGATTAAGGCGACAATACAATCTCAAGGTTTAACAATGACACTGTCGGCAAGGCAACATATCGTTAAAAAGCTTAAATTTTTCAAATATTTATGATTTAAACGTAGAAATTGAGCGATTTTGTATCGTAGGCAATATGCGATGATAAGAACGTTGTTTATCTTTCTTTATAACGGTTTAGGTGTGTGTGTGTATATATATATATATATATATATATATATATATATATATATATATATATATATATATATATATATATATATGATATTTTTTAAATCAAAACATCATGATAGACAACATTTTTTTGGTGTTATTGGATAATCAGGTAAAGCAAACCTGATATTTTAAGGGTTATTGACTCTAGAGACAGCTACATTAAGTTTCCCATGCGTAATAACACGGGTTTCTACGCTTAATCTAAGAAATATCCCCACTTAATTCGTTCAGGTCTCGTTTTCCATATTATGCTAATGTAATAATTCTCAAGTGTCCGTTCGTCAGTCTGTTCCGGTATTTTCGGACATTTCCCAATGGAATTAAAGAGCTGAAACTTTCACAATCGGTTAAACCCCCATGAGGTGGTCTCCAGGAAAATCAAACATCCCGGAAAAAAGTCCCGGATTCAATTCCGGGGGACAATTATATTTTCCCATAAGTTTACACTGGATTTTCGATTTTCAAGGTGCAAGGTTTATTTCTTTCATTCATTAAAATACGTAAATATGGACGGAATTTCTCCGTTTTTGCTTTATTCGACGGCTAAAACTATAAAATATCTTATTCTTGCGATGTTTAGAAGTTACACGGAAGAATTTGTCAGAAACACACATTTCTTTTCGAAAATGTTTGGCTTTTTCGTAGTCTTTCCCGCTGTTGCCAAGGCGAACCTCATTGTTGCCTCCGATTGAATTGGCGTCTCTATTAAAGCCTTCAAATAGACGAAAGAATTGTGTTATTAGCTTCGCGCAATGTCAAACTTAATAGATTGCAACGTTAATAATTGAAGAATATTATTATTAAGTAAACATATAACGGAGCCAAAGAGCGGCAAATCAAGTCGTGTATATTGATGCCAGAATGTAATAAATTTCAAGCGCTTCATTTTCCGGGAGAATTCAAATGAATGTCAGGAATTTATTAATTAATCAAACAATTACATTTACTATATATATATATATATATATATATATATATATATATATATATATATATATACACATATATACATATATACATATATGCATATATACATATATGCATATACACATATATATACATATACACATGTATATAAGTTTTTACACACACATACACCTCAGAAGTTATATTTTAATCACAGTACAAAGTCCCGTTGATTTTCAAGGGGCGATTCCGCTCTTCCAGCTTAATACACGCAATTCCGCAAATTCTGCAACAATGCGGTACTCCTTAGCAACCGAAAAATTTCACTCCCGAAAAAAACGTGATATTTTCAAGTTAAAACGACGTCTGTGGACCGATTCGACCCGTACAGGTAAATCGACGACGAGAATAAGAATCTCCGTTCATTTTCCTTCAAGACAGACTCTGTCCGAAAACAAAAAGCCGATTCTTTCTAATTTTAATTCGCTGATTAAAATAAGCCCGCAAGTCGACGGATGGCTTCCGTTCTCGTGGGAAAAATATAAATTATCTCCCATTCATTCGTCATTGACTTGCGATGCGTGATTAATTAAGGCATTCCTGACGAATCCCCATCTCTTACCTAGTCGGGAAGCTGGTCAAAACACGCTAAGATGTTATTCACTGCCTTCCGACACGCGGCCAAACACTTGATGCCTGAGATTCCGAAGGATATATAATACGCGCACATCCTCCCTACTAGGGATACGATATCGAAACGAAAGTATCGATACCGTAATCATACGATGTATCGAATGAAAAGTATCGATGCCGCAAAAGTATCGGGCCGAAAGTACCGATGTCACTAGAAAATCGAAAGAAAAGAATCGAGTACGAAAGTACTTGGTATCGAAAGGAAATTACCGATGCGAGTAAAGTATCGATACTTTTTCGTATCTAAGGATACGAAATCGAAAAGAAAGTATCGATACCGTAATCATACGAGGTATCGAATGAAAAGTATCGATGCCGCAAAAGTATCGGGCCGAAAGTACCGATATCACTATAAAATCGAAAGAAAAGAATCGAGTAGAAAAGTACTTGGTATCGAAATAAAATTACCGATGCGAGTAAAGTATCGATACTTTTTCGTATCTAAGGATACGAAATCGAAACGAAAGTATCGATACCTTTCTCATATGATATATCGAACGAAAAGTATCGATACCACAGAAGTATCGGACCGAAAGTACCGATGTCACTAGAAAATCGAAAGAAAAGAATCTAGTACAAAAGTACTTGGTATCGAAATAAAATTACCGATGCGAGTAAGGTATCGATACTTTTTTCGTGCATAAGGATACGAAATCGAAACGAAAGTATCGATACCTTTCTCATATGATATATCGAACGAAAAGTATCGATACCACAAAAGTATCGGGCCGAAAGTACCGATGTCACTAGAAAATCGAAAGAAAAGAATCTAGTACAAAAGTACTTGGTATCGAAATAAAATTACCGATGCGAGTAAGGTATCGATACTTTTTTCGTGCATAAGGATACGAAATCGAAACGAAAGTATCGATACCTTTCTCATATGATATATCGAACGAAAAGTGTCGATACCACAAAAGTATCGGGCCGAAAGTACCGATGTCACTAGAAAATCGAAAGAAAAGAATCTAGTACAAAAGTACTTGGTATCGAAATAAAATTACCGATGCGAGTAAGGTATCGATACTTTTTTCTTATCCCTACTCCCTACTAAATTCCTATTCTGTAAATCTGTCTGTAACGCTTTTCAAACATCTTTTTAACGAACGTCTCTACTGCCTAAAAAGGCGGTGGACTTGCAATTTTTTGCCGGAATAATTTTAATCGCGAGTCAAAAGTTAATGGCTATAAAAAAAAGCGGCGAAAAAATAAACCCGCGGTTTTACACTAGAATATACTTTATTTGTATTTTATTCCGTGAGATAAAAGCTATTTTTTTCGATGCGCGGGATTTCCTTTCGTTTTGCGAATTGAAACGAGAAATGTTAGACCGTCGGTCTTCGACCTGCGACTGTTTTTTTAAAAAGAAGGACGAATAAGGTTTCTCGTTCTTGTAGTCCGATTTTCGCCTTCGATTCGAAACAGCTCGAATTTATCGTTTAAATCGCATACGTATCTTGGGAAAAGAAAATTAATTGACCTTTGTTGCCTCGGCAGTCATATTGTTGTTGAAACTATGGTAATCTCAATCTCAATCTATTTTACTAATCTAAAAATAATTACTAATAACTTGTCACTTTGTCCCTCTGTGGCTCCCTCTGTCACGCTATATAAATGCGAATAACTCGGTAATGGAACTAGGTACATTTTTTATATTAGGCAGGAATGATCGATTCACATATTGTTAGATGATGACGAAAAGAAATCTCGAAAAAAGTCCTAGGTTCGACTCCAAGGAAGGCATTTCCATTTCTCATATGATAACAAGTAAAAATTGACTTTTTGACATGCAGGCTTTTATTCTTTTTGAGATCTTAATTAGAAGAAATTCACCTATGATCTTCGGATTTGGCCTATTTTAAAGAAGAAACTATAAAGTTTTCTATTCTGTTCATCTTTTTCCAGATTCAGTTCTAAATTCCTCACGTTAAACGTTTAATTCACATAAAAAAAAAAAATATATTTTGGGGAAATCTTGCCATTTTAACGGAATGTTGCCATGCCAACCCATTACATTGTTAAACCTCGAAATCCTATTGTTATTTCAATCCTTAAGGGTTAAAGCGTGCTTTGAATGCTTTTACAATTAGTACGAGAGAGAGAGAAGGAGAGAGAAATTCTTTTCATAGCAAACAATGTAAACAAATTTTCATTCGCATTTCAAAATTACTCGGAATCGCCTTACGAATATGGTACTTGAACCAAACAACGCCTCAAAAATTTGTAAAATTTTGCGCTCCAAAGGAAAGAACCCCCTTCGAAAAGAAAGGAATTTCGCATTCCTTCCGTGTGTTTTCGAATGCGCTTCGAACCGAAAAGTTGATTTTTGCAACGCGAGAAAATCCGACGTGTTTTTGCGCGAAGATCTTTCGTCGCCAAGCGATTCGCATTGTTGCCTATTTCGCGTGATTTTTCGTTGACGACCGACGTCATAAGCTTGAGTTTAAAACGATACCTTTTGTCGCTGTAAATATCGCGAAGGGTGACGAAAACCAAACGCTATAAAAACCGTTTATTGCCTCGGTTTACTCCGTCATAGACGCTCCAGATTCTCGACCGTTTCTTTAAGCCGGACCAGCCAAATTTGGCCCAGGCTTCACATTTCTCCTCGGGATCGTCATGCGCAAAATTAAATCCCCCTAAATAAGACCTCCGGTACGACTCCAGTTGATAATTTGCATTTCCCCTTAAGATAACACGTATGCATTCTATTTTCTCGTAAAAATTTGAGAAATTCGCCACCTTGCTCTTCAAACTGGGAATGTTTTGAAGTGAAATGAACAAAGTTTCTTATTATTATTTCTTTATCAGTCCGCAAACCCTCGAAATTAACGATTAAAATGACTTATTTTGGCAAAATTTAAAGATTTTATGAGGTTTTCCCCCTTGACAACCAATGCCATTGTCAATCTCGAGACCCCATTGTTGTCTCAGTTAGAGAGTTTCTTATTCTTATTTCTTTATCGGTCCGCAAACCCTCGAATTCAACGATAAAAATGACTTATTTTGGCAAAATTTAACTATTTTACGAGGTTTTTTCCCTTGACAATCAATGCCATTGTCGACCTCGAGACCTCATTGTTGTCTCAGTGAGAGAGGATTTTAAGTCAAATAATGAATAATATATTTCTTCTCGCAACGTCGACGGACTTTGATACCAGTAAATGACTAAACATTCAACTGTTCATTGTTGTTTTTTTGATTGAGTCAGATTTAGAGATTTGAATTGATGAATATTTGAAGGTTAGCCGGCTGGCGAAGAAATGTAATTGGATTCGAACTCCGCACGGCAAACTCGAAACCATAATAGGCACAACTCACCTCTTCAGCAAAGTTGCCCGGTCCTCCGTTCGTCAATCGTTGCTTCCTTCTCCATGGCAACCGTAACGGGGATGGTAATGCGACACAAGCGGACGCACTCAAAACAAGTAGTTCTTTGTTCTCTCTCGTTTTCCGATGCAAAACACTGCTAGGCGTGAACTGAGACACTTTGCAATCACAGAGAAGAAGCTGTCACGAGTTGTAGACTATATATATATATCCTTCTTAGTATTAGAGAAATATTTCATCATTCATTTGTCAAAAACGCCCCAGTCTTGCTATCCTTTCCTCGTCAGATGCCTGGACGTTACACCGATAAAAGAATCGCTTTAAGTAAAACAAACGCAACTGTATTTCGAAGAGGAATAGTTACTTAGAAAACATCTTTTCGAAAACTCTATCCCTACATTCATTAAAACCCTATATGAACGTTTGCTTGCGGACACTCGACGTAAACATTACAAAATTTCGTCAGCAATGATCATTATCAAGGTCTGTAGCCTTCTTATCGCACCCAGCGCTTAACAATCGAACTCGCCACGTCGATTTTTGCGATAGAGATCGATTAGTATCGAAGCTGCCGCACTTTCAAATGCAGTACGTCGCGAGAAGAATACTTTTTAAGAGTTAGGTAGCTGTTGTGTGCACCGTTCGAAATGCGTTCTCTCGGGGAAAAGAAGGGAGTCACCAAACGCCGAGCACCGGGCGGGAATCGAACCTGGGGACCAACAGGACCGAAGCTCAAAGTCGCGATCCACTTAGGTTCCTTGAAGATTATATCAAAGGAACGAAACGGGTAGAGAACGAAGATATTCGACTGTCTAACGACACTCGAAAAGGTAGGAGACCGAACATAAACCGGACACGCACACTTCAGACTTCGATTATCGAACTCGAAAAAATCGATATTTTCGATCAAATATCGAAAATTTAAGAATACCTATTAGCGGAACGTAGACACAGAACGGCGTTCTTCGACAGTATAACGACACTCGGATGGGTCGGATTTGAACACCGACCTCGCGCCCACACTCCGAACTTTTGATTATCGAAGGCGAAATTATCGATCGTTTCGATAAAATATCGAAAAATCCATCTATCTATCAGGAGG
>CM054119.1:19556195-19616195 GCA_028673005.1 Tanypteryx hageni | reverse complement strand
TTTAATAAAATCGCGTTTTTAAATTATTTAATATTTAGATAAGAACTCGAAATTTAAACTATACCGTAGCTGGATGAGTGAAGTTTGTTCTAATAGAAGACGGAATTCAAATTCGTCCAGAGTTAGCTTTTAGAATTTGTTTTTAATCGGGAAATGGGGGAATTTTTTCTTTTTTCGACAATTAGAAATATGGAACACTATGGAGACGAGTGAAATGCTTCTAAATCGGAATCAATACAATCTATATTAATTGATTAATGTAGGCTATTAGAAAGAGGAAGGAAAACTGGGTTGGACATTACCTGAGGAGAGAGAGTATGATTAACGACGTGTTAGAAGGAAAACTAGACGGAAAAGGGGAAAGAGGTAGGAAAAGGTTTCAGCTGATAGACGATTTGAAAGGGAAAGAGAGTTATCAAGATATGAAGAGGACAGCGGAAAATAGGAGTATATGGAGAACCAGGTTTAATACATGAATAATCACGGAAGTGTCTATGGACAGACTACCTATGGTGATGATATATGCCACGGTAAATGTGTAAATTTCTTGGTAAATGTGCACAACTAAACTAAATTTTAACAGGAAGGCAATTTTTATCCCGGCCCCACCGGACTGGGTAAGTTAGTCGAAGTGTTTTTGGTTCCTCCACACGTTCACTGTGTTCCTCGCTCGGGTTGGGAAGCGTTCATCTTAATATATATAATACCAGTGGAGCCAAAACCTCGATGATTTTGTTTTAAATTAACGTAATTATTAAAGTGTAGCATTTCTCATTTTTACTTATTTCCACATCTACCATGGCACATCTGTAAAACTTACATTTACCGAGTTTGGTGGTAAATGTACACATTTTCCGATTACGTATCTTTACCATAACATATATATATATATATATATATATATATATATATATATATATATATATATATTTTAGTCTCCGTATTTCTATAAATTTATCATAATTCATGGGCATATTGTACTTATAAGTGTGTCTATAAGTCAGATATAGTATATTATTTATATATATATCATTCTATATAGACGTTCCTTACAGAGGAGGAGGAAGATATAACATACTAGTAGAAGGTGCTTGCATGCTGCAAGCATTTCATCTCACCTTGAAAAAACATTAATTTTTCAGACAGGTATTTCACCATTAAAATTATTCTATTAATTCTAATGATTTCACCTCCGCAGCGATTTTCGTTTTTCCTACATGTAAAAATAATAGTTTAAAACAATCCCCAAATGTTGCAATTTTAAACATTTTACACTTTCTCCATTATGGGGTACTAATGCTACACATTTCTGCCAAATTTTAAAGTTGTAGCACTTCTAGAAGTAAATAATATTTTTCCAATTGTTTAAAATTTAAACATTTTTAACGGTTGCCGCAATATATATATGGAGAGATTGAAATGTTTATTTGTGCAAATGCACTGTTCTGTAAATAATTTGAAAATTGCAGCTTCCTAGCTCATCCCGTAGAACCTAAAAAATTATTAAACTTTAATGTTCAAATGGGGTTAAAACAACCCCTAAAAATTAACAATTTTAAAATTTTCCATTTTTATAGTTGGTTATGAGAAAAGTTCTATAATCTTGCAAAATTTCAGCTTCCTAAACTTATTAGATTGGTCTACACACTAGATTACGTTTTCCCATGCTAACTTATGGGAGATATTCCGGGGTCTCTGGAGTCGAACCCAAGACACTGTAAGCAAAAGTAACAATATAATAGATATTGCGGCCATCTAGCAACACTGATAATTTCATTTTTCTAGTTTACCGGTAAATGCCCATAATTAATTTACAAAAATGGCGCAATGCTTTTCTTATGGGAAAAAACGCAAATTTCGGAATTTCTGGAGTCGAACTCATGTCACTTAGGTAAGAAGTCTCATTTATCTGTAGGTTTCTCCATCATATCTACAAAAACTGAAACTTTGAGCTCTCTAGCTCTTGTAGTTTGGGCTGGACATTAGTATCCTCCTGTTATATCCTCCTCTGTAAGAGTCGTCGATATATTATGATAACAGGAAGATACTAATGTTTAGGCACTTCCAGATGTGCCAGAGATTCGAAATTTTTTTCTTAGGTAGAATTTTGTGCAAAACCGACTAGAAAAAGCGAAAATCTTGAAAAAGTGCAACAATGCGGCCGCTAAAAATTCGCAATTGTTTAAACAAATTTTCATGGTTTATGTATTTTCGCATGTGCTACGGAGTTGAAATTTTTTTATAAGTAGAATTTCTAAAAAAACGAAATATGGATCATACAAATTTTGATATTTTAATTTGTTTGGCAGTTACAAATTCTTAAAGTTTAAACAAATGGATAACTGTTTAGGTACTACGGGATGAGCTAGGTAGCTGAAATTTTCAAATTATTTACAGAGTAGTAAATTTGCACAAATAAACATTTCAATTTTACCATTAATGAATTGCGGCGGCCGTTAAAAATTATTTAAATTTAAACAATTAGAAAAATATTATTTTACTTCTAGAAGTGCTACAACTTTAAAATTTGGCTCAAATGTGTAGCATTAGTACCCCATAATGAAGATAGTGTAAAAGTTTTAAAATTACAACATCTGGGGATTGTTTTAAACTATTATTTTTACATGTGGGAAAAACGAAAATCGCTGCAAAGGTGAAATCTTTAAAATCAAAAGATTATTTGTAATGATGAAATGTCTGTCTGAAAAATTAATGTTTTTTCAAGGTGAGATGAAATGCTTGCAGTATGCAAGCACCAACTGCTTGCATACTGCAGGCTCTAAAAAATCACCATACGCCAAGATCTAAACTCGTAAATATACCAGCACGATCTCCATGGCAACGGCACTTCAGCCACGTGGAACCTATATGTATTAGATAATAAATTCCGTGATTAATAGCAGTATATATATATATATATATATATATATATATATATATATATATGTGTGTATAATTTTCTGCCAAATTAATGCAACCATTCGTAATTTCCGATTTCTCCGGCAATCCGCTCATGTCCAAGTTTTCGTATTTCAAGTTCGTGACCAAGATGGCCTTGCATGAGCAACGAAAACAGTTATCATGACAAAACCCTACACATTAAATTTATGGAAAAATTAGGATATTTTCCTGTTAAGATTACGGCATAATCATCATCCATTCCTTCATCACGTATTTCGATAAAACTTATCGATAAATAGGTTTGACGTGTAAACAATTGAAACGAGTTAAAATTTCTCGGAAAATTACTATATATTACTTACTATAATTCATAAAGTCTGTTGGTTTGTATGCTTGTCCGGCTATTCAAATCCACACGGTTGATCCTAGAGTCCCCTAACTTGGTATGATATTTAATAGAACCAATAAGAAGAACGTAGGTGTGGTTAAAACCCCGTGGGGTCTTTGGAACCTCATGGGGTCCACAGAATAGCATTTCCATAACATTAACCCTAAAGTAATGCGGGAATATATGTAGTCATTTTGCAGTTTGAACGTTAAAACATAAAGTAATTGACCTAGAGTCGTGGAATTCATACTGATTTACTCCTAATAGTAAAAATAATATTATTCGGGCAATATAATCTCGTCTCTTGATCGAAAACGATCGAAAATTATATTTGAGTACGAAAATTGCGTGGATTTTTAGGCATTTTCACAGAATATCACCATAGTTACTTCTAATTGTTTGAGTTAGCTTGCTTTCATTCAAATAGTAATACTTAAATGGTTTTTAGATTTGAAATTCCGCCAAAAAAAACACGTTTAACTGGCAGCAAATCAGGTGCGCAATGAAGGGCTGCCTCGAGAGCATCAAAACACACAAAGAGACGCATAGAAATACAGATATTACGACAGGAAGCAGTTCGAAACTCTTTTCCAAGCGAGGA
Source organism: Tanypteryx hageni (assembly GCA_028673005.1). Classification (NCBI taxonomy): domain Eukaryota; kingdom Metazoa; phylum Arthropoda; class Insecta; order Odonata; family Petaluridae; genus Tanypteryx; species Tanypteryx hageni. The sequence continues at coordinate 19,612,305 of CM054119.1, read as the reverse complement.
CAGATATAAGCTTAGCATTTTTAGCTAGACTTTTGTTAAAAATATTTATGCTCTTTCTAAATGTAAAATTTGGTGTTGATATGTGGGTAAGTTTTTTAGTTTGAGCACCCACAAATCTCACCACACACAGACATCATGGAGGAAATAGTCAAAACGTGTTCGGGGGACCTTAAGGCTGCATTTCCGTTGAAATCTCGAATCCTACGGTGTTTTTTTCATGAAAACGATATTTTCTCTATACTTCGTAGGTATATGGAAAAAGTAAAAATATGAAATTGTGTATATCGTAGCTTCGCGGGCCGCATAGAGTGATCTCGGGGGCCGCATTTGGTCCGCGGGCCACGGGTTGGGGACCTCTGTGGTATGGTATATATGAGAAAGTTTGCACGACGTGTACTATGTTGTCATCCGCGAGTATGAGAAAGTTAGCGCCCGCCTCGCTAATGCTTCCAGTCTCTCCTGTAGAGAAATCAATCAAAATCACTCCATTGGAGAAATCGAGGCGTTGTCGCGTAGTTTTGACTGGCGTCGGGAAAAATTAAACCGGTTTCCCTGGCGACCTGGATGCCCCAGTTCAAATCTTCCACGAAACGAATTTCCCATTTCGTTTCTGACAAATAAATCGAGCGGCGGGGTTTTTCTTTGAAACGAGCGGATAAATATTCATGACGCGCGGTGAAACCAAATTTTCTCGCCGGGATGAAATTACCGGAAGCGGGATATTTTTTCCTAGGTGGAGTCCAGCGTTCACGGGCTTCGGTCGCTGTAGCATCGGTTGTACCTGACGAAGCTGCGCCTTTTAAAAAAATATGCCTCGTTTTGCGCGGTTTCACGTTGCGCGGTTTCACGGTGCGCGGGTTCACGTTGCGCGAGTTCACGTTGCGCTGTTTGAGCTTGCGCGGTTTATTCTTTCGCTGTTTCGCCTTTTACGATTTTTATTTAATAACTGAAGGAAAGTGGAAAGGAAAGTTTTGAACATTACTAGGTCGGATATAACTAATGTCCCTATATAACGCGGTTCGCTTTAATGCGATTCGGTATGGCGCGGTTCGCTATAATGCGGTCCAATATTGAACACCTTTCATTTTAAGTTAGTTACAAGAGGGTTCGTTAAAAAGGGGGTAATCTAAAGGTTCTCGTTATAATGGGGTCAGTTATAAGTGATTCGTTATACGGGGGTTCGTTTTAATGGGTTTCGTTATAAGGGGGTTATTTTGTAACGGTTTTCGTTTTTATGCCATTCGGTGTAACGCGGTTCGCTTCAACGCGAATCACTACAAAAGGAGGACCGTTGAATATCGCGTTTCTTTGTAACACCTTTATTTGCGAGGCGGTTTGTTATATGGTGCTTCATCATAAGGTACTCCATTATAAAGTAGTTTTTATTAAATCTACGGTGGTTCGTTGAAAGGGAATTCGTTATAAGGGGTTCGTTAATAAAGGGGTTCGTTATTAAAGGGTTCGTTATGAGGGGGTTCGTTGTAATGCGGTTCGTTATAAGGGGTTTTATAAGAGGTTTTATAAGGGGTTTGTTATAAGGATTTGTTATAAGGGGTTTGTCATAAGGGGTTTGTTATAAGGGGTTCGTTGTAACGCGGTTCGTTACAAGGGGATGTTATAAAGAGTTTGTTATAAGGGGTTTGCCTTAAGTGGTTCGTTATAAGGGGGTTCGTTGTAACGCGGTCCGTTATAAGGGGTTTGCTATAAGGGGTTCGTTATAAGGGGGTTAGTTATAAGGGGTTTGTTATAAGGGGTTTGTTATAAGGGGTTTGCTATAAGGGGTTCGTTATAAGGGGGTTCGTTGTAACGCGGTTCGCTATAAGGGGTTTGTTATAAGGGGTTTGTTATAAGAGGTTCGTTATAAGGGGGTTCGTTGTAACGCGGTTCGTTATAAGGGGTTTGTTATAAGGTTTCGCTGTTTCATGATACCGTTATATTTTCGTACAAATCTCTTTGCTTTTTCGTACCGATAACAATCGTGGGCAAACAATGGAGTCAAGAGGTCTGGATTCACAGGCGACACCTAAATCCATTGTTGCCTCCCTACTGCTTAGAGACTTGTCAAACGTTTAGTTTGACAGGAGAACGGTAGGTGCTGGAGAAAGATTGAATCCCGATTCGTTTTTTCTCGACCTACCCACAATTCCCCGCGAAACTCGCGATCCTAGCTGACACTACGTAATTTCCCATGATGCAACTCCGTCTGTTCCCTCGCTTTGACCATGTTTTCGCCGTTGTTCTTATGACGGCTGTGCGATAGGAATGTTTTGGGCTCGCTAACTCAAAAGCTGATCTGTATTAATAAAAGCCTTGCTCTGTGCCTAACGCTGACGTCATCAGTGGCACTTTTAACGCCTTTTTAACCAACTTCCCGATCAGGCGGAAGGTTGAAATTTCGCAGGAATGTTCGATTCAGATATGAAAATTAAATGACTCCATTTTCCGTAAGATAACACGTAAATGGCGACTTTTCAAAAGTGCCAGGCTTTTATTCTATTGGAAATTAAAATTAGAAATAATAGACTTACGATCTTCGAATTTGAACTATGTTTTTGGAAAATTAATGAAGTTTCTTATTCTATTCATCTTTTTCCGCCTACAGTTCGAAATCTCTCATATTAAACATTAAAATCGCGTATTTAGGGAATATACCGGCTTTTAAACGGGATGTTGCCTTGCCGACCACGTCATTGTTAAACTTCGAGGATCAACTCAACCCGCATGCGTGTGATATATACGAGCGCACAGATTGCCTTAAATTATCGTAGGATTTTTCGCGAAATTACGCAAACAGAGGAAGGGAGAGAGGGACGGCGAGAGGGAGGGAGGGAATATTATCATTTATTTATTATAATTACGCGTAAGGAAAGCGTGCTTTGGATTTATATTGATTTTTTATTCATCCATGTACGAAGTATAGAGAAAGTATTGTTTTCATGAAAAAAATCGAATTCGAAATTTCAACGGAAATACATGTTTTAAGGTCCCCTGGACACGTTCCGACTAGTTCATCGATGATGTGATGTACGTGATAGATTTTTGTGGGTGCTCTAACTCAAAAACTATTAATCAGGTCAACGCAAAATTTTATATTTAACATTTTCATAAAAGTTAGAAGAAAGGAGTAGTTTTTGGTAAAAATCGGTCAACCGGAAGTGGGTGTTTACCCTTGTCCCTTATCCGTTATTTTGAAATATTTGCTTTAATATTTGATAATTGTAAAAATATATTGAAATAAAAGTTGTAGGAATTTTTATTTTCTACAAGCTTTGTTTGAAACATTTTTCCATATAATGCATTGTTTAAGAGATATCTTATATTTTTAGCTGCCACCACCACGCCACCTACCGAAGACTACTGTCAACAATTGACGCTTAGTTACATCTTAGTAACGCTCTTCTTTTTTTTATTAATTGTCAACCGGAAGTAAAAATATCGACTACGATCCCAGAGCTAACAACATGTAATTTGCCGTATAAATATGGAGAAAGTCATGTGTTGCCCACATCAGTTAATTTCATTTCTCCCCGCAGAGGGGAAGGCATTTTGCCTTTGGACAACAATACGAGCACTAGTTTTGACAATTACCACATTGTCGTCATAGCAGCAATCCTAAAACTTGCTATATTTCTCCAAAACGTGATTTTTAAACGTTTGATTCGAGGGATTTCGGATTGCAGTCCGAAAGAAAACGAACAAAATAAGTGATTTTATTAACGTTTCTTCAAAATATTTCAAATCGCATGATACTATGTCGGTTTTTTCTAATTTTAATTTCCAAAAGAACAAAAACCTGCTCCATTCTCACGTGTTAACCTTATGATAAATACCTTATTCATCGGCCATTCTTTAATTATGCGAATCGATCATTTACTGGACGTTTTTTAACATCCTACCATCCTCGAGATATAAACGATTGATAATTATCGGTTGCCGAGGCGACGAAGCAGAACGAAGGCATTATCTCGTAATATACATAATGAGCATTGTTCGCTTGATGATCATTCACAGCAGCGCCGTTCCCAAAGCGCGGAAGAAATGCGAACTAACACCTCTGGCTAATATTTTAGTTAGCTTTTTGTTTTGTTTACCTTGACGACGAAAGAACTCGGTGGTTAGCTTTAATTTTCAGTTCACACGATTTAGGATGATTTGTTCGAAGGTTATGATAGATGTTGCGTGTTGCATTGGAAAACTTAAAAAGTTATTAATAGTACGTTCGTTATTTAACGAAATTTCGACGGGGACTTACTCGATAACGTATTTATTCATTACATCGGCCATTTTTTTTTGCTTACTACAGAGTTATCGAGAAAATACCTCCATATCGTAACTTTAAAGTTTTATTCTCTGCTTCGGATACGTCAATGGAATTACAACCATGAATTCCAATAGCGACGCGCTGAAATAATAGACGAAAAACATTGGGAAACTGCGAGAGATAATGGGTTAGAGAAACCTTCCAGGAATACTTGACTTGAATTGACGCGCATAATTAAAGTTGATCGAAGTAAAATATTTGGAAAATCGACCCTGGGATATTTATTTCTATTTCTCGTAAGATAAAACACGCAAAATAAACTGGCGTGGGCAACACGTGACTATCTCCATATTTATATGGCGAATTACATGTTGTTAGCTCTAGAATCGTCGTCAATATTTACTTCCGGTTGACAATTGAGAAAAGAAAAAGGAGCGTTACTAAGACGTAACCAAGCGTCAATTGTTAACAATAGTCTTCGGTAGGTGGCGTGGTGGTGGCAGTTAAAAATATGATATATCTATTAAACAATGCATTATATGGAAAAATGTTTCAAACAAAGGTTGTCGAAAATTAAATTTCCTACAACTTTTATACCGATATATTTTTACATTTATCAAATGTTAAAGCAAATATTTCAAAATAACGGATAAGTGACAGGAGTAAACACCCACTTCCGGTCGACCGATTTTTACCAAAAACTAATCAGATCTTCTAACTTTTATAAAAATGTTAAATATATAATTTTGTGTTGACCTGATTAATAGTTTTTGAGGTAGAGCGCCCACAAAAAAATCTATCACATACATACAGACGGACACACAGACATCATCGAGAAAATAGTCAAAACGTGTTCAGGGGACCTTAAAACAAGTATTTCCGTTGAAATCTCGAATTCGATTTTTTCATGACAACAATACTTTCTCTATACATCGTATACAGAGAAAGTAAAAATGGAATTTTTAGACGTACAGGCAGGATTTAAACCTTTTGGAAATTACAATTAGAAAAAACTGAAAGGCGAATATCTGATTTGAACTATTTTGAAGTAAACAAGCGGAATTACCCGTTGAACATCAACGGGACTTTGTAGTGTGATTAAAATATAACGCAATTATTTCGTCTATTCGAAGGCTTAATAGACGCTAATTCAATCGGAGGCAACAACAAGGTTCACCTTGGCAACGCCCGGAAAGAGTACGAAAAAGTTATAAAATTTCGAAGAGAAATGCGTGTTTCTGACAAGTTCTTCCCTGTAACATCTATACATCGCAATAATAAGATATTATATAGTTTTAGCCGTCGAATAAAACAAAAATGGAGAAATTCGGTCCATATTTACATATCTTAATGAATGAATAAAATAAACCTTGCACCTTGAAAAATCGAAAATCACGTGTAAACTATGGGAAAATATAATCGTCTCCCGGAGTTGAATCCGGGACTTTTTCCGAGATGTTTGATTATCCTAAAGACCAACTCATGTGGGTTTACCGATTGTGAAAGTTTCAACTCTGCAATTCCATTGGAAAGTGTTCAAAAATGCGGTGACAGACAGACGGACGCTTGAGAATTATTACGTATGGATTAATAAAGTCACTTATTCTATATGCACGCCCAGCAGTCGTCGTCAGTGCCATACCGGAGGCCCCAACGCTGTATCCTTTAAAAATGTTCGTGTGAATAGGATTGGAAGCCGAAAGATGTAATTTCGACCTTCCATTTTTTTTCTCCCGATTTTCTTTTTTTTCACTTCCCCTCTCCGCTTAACACTTATATAACGTTCCATATCTTGATACGTAGCGTGATACATTTTCTCCCTTTCGTTGCGTGCCTGCGACTTATGTATTTCTTTTGTTTCTCACGGCTGGAGAAGGTGGCAAGGCGGGGGCGAAAGCGGACAAACAAGTGAGAATCGCCCCTTTTTCGGATGCGTTCATCTCAACTGCAGTCGTAGCAACTCGGTTGCTCAACCAACTATAATATTATCGCTGTAGTCGCCGTTTCAACTGCAGTCGTAGCAACTCGGTTGCTCAACCAACTATAATATTACCGCTGTAGTCGCCGTTTCAACTGCAGTCGTAGCAACTCGGTTGCTCAACCGACTATAATATTATCGCTGTAGTCGCCGTTTCAACTGCAGTCGTAGCAACTCGGTTGCTCAACCGACTATAATATTATCGCTGTAGTCGCCGTTTCAACTGCAGTCGTAGCAACTCGGTTGCTCAACCAACTCTAATATTATCGCTGTAGTCGCCGTTTCAACTGCAGTCGTAGCAACTCGGTTGTTCCACCAACTATATATTTATCGCTGTTGTACGCTGAAGGGTATTTTTACGTATTTCGGTCGAAACATTTATTATAACAATGGCGCCATTCCTCCCCTCCTTTGTTCCGCTTCGTCGCTCCGGCAACTGATAAATATTAATCGTTTATATCTCGGATGCGCTGAGAGATAATGGTTCGAAATTTTCCAGGAATGCTCAATTCACGTCATTAACGGAAAAATTATTTGGAATCACGATACCGGGTTCGACTCCAGGGAATTATTTCTCTTTCTCATAAGGTAACACGTAAATACAGACATTTCGACGGGCTGACTTTTATTATTTTATGAATTTAAATTCGAAAAAAACTGTCTTACGATCATCCGATTTGAACTATATTAAAGAAACGTGAATAAAGCTTCTAATTTTATTCGTCTTTTTCCGCCAACAGCTCGAAATCACCCGTATCTAACGTTTGAATAGGATATTTTTGGGAAATTTTCCAATTTTAACGACAATTGCCTTGACGACGACGTAGTAATCGTCGAAACCCGAGCTCATATTGTTGTCCCAAGGATGATTGCCATTCCCTCTTCCCCTCTCCCGCAAAATTTAATTCACCTTGACAACCGACTGCTGAAGGAAGCATAATCAACTACATTGTTGAACCCCGAAGTCGTATTGTTATTTCAATCCTCATGGGTGAAATCGTGCTGTGAATGCTCTTACAATTAGTACGAGAGAGAGAGAGAAATTCTTTTCATAGCAACCAATGTAAACAACATTCGTTGCGTTATTTACGAGAAGGAGTAAGTACATTTGAATGCAGAACATTAATCATTCGCATATTAAAAATTAGCTACTTGGAATCATCGTAGGAGTTCGAAACTTGATACAACGAACGCTTAAAAGAACGAAAGTTTGTTTTCTTGCCATCCGAAGAAAGTCGAGGCATATTTATTTGTTCATTTTTTATTTCGCAAAAACCTTTCACTTAAATTGCCTGTATGTAATATGAAACCGAAATGTATTTTAGCGCTATTTACTTTCTCCATATACGTAGTATGCGAGAAACAATTGCAAGTATTCACGAAAAAAATCTACTTCGAGATTTCAACGGAAATACACGTTTCGAGGTCTCTTGAACACTTTATGACCATTTTCACGATGATGTCTGTGTGTGTATGTGATAGCTTTTTGTGGGTGCTCTAACTCAAAAACAGTTAATCAAGCCAAGACGAAATTTTATATTTAACATTTTTATATAAGTTAGAAGATATGATTAGTTTTTGGTAAAAATCGGTCTACCGGAAGTGGGTGTTTACTCTTGTCACTTATCCGTTATTTTGAAATATTTGCTTTAATATTTTGTAAATGTAAAAATGTACTATTATAAAAGTTGTTGAAAATTTAATTTTCCACAACCTTTGTTCGAGACAATTTTCCATATAATGCATTGTTTAAGAGATATCTTATATTTTTAGCTGCCACCACCGACGACTATTGTTAACAATCGACGCTTAGTTACGTCTTAGTAACGCTACTTTTTCTTTTCTTAATTGTTCTAGCTCTGTGGCTCTATCCAATATCAGAAGGCTATGGTTTGAGTGCATTTCTTTTCTTTGTCAAGTCTAAAATTTTCTCGCAGTTTCTTAAAATATTCATTATTATGTTATCTATTTTGAATTTATATAAATATTACAGGCATGGAGAAAGTCATATGTTTTGGCCACATAAGATTTTTTTGATTGCACCAATATGATTTTTTGATGAACTAAATATTTTTTCAGTGAATGCTATTTATCAACTCAGTTGCTAGGAGTTCGGAGATTAAGGATCGGTTTGCGTCTCTAGCTATCAATTTATTTTAATGGAACGCTAATACAATGTCCAATTGGCTTCTTCTCGCGTCCCCGAACTTCATTATTAAAAAATGGTCCAAAAGTAACGGTTGCATGAATCCGAAACTAGGCGCTGAAGTAAATCCCTCCTATTCTTCTCCCTTCCCCCACCCCTCCCCTCCTCTCCCCCCTCCCCTCCTCTCTCCCCCTCCCCTCCTCTCTCCCCCTCCCTTCCCCTCCTCTCCCCCCTCCCCCCCTCTCCCCCCCTCCCCTCCCCCCCCCTCCCCACCTCCCCTTAATCGACCAAATTAGCTACTATGATCAACTGAATTGTATATAAACCAGGAAGATGCCCGTTTAAAATTCAACCGAAAAGTATTTTTTGTGCAATTTCGTGAATTGATGAGACTCGAAGCCATTATCCAAGTTCATTGGTACCTCATTACGCGAAACCGGAACAAATGCGAATCGCTAAGAATGCAGGAAAGCAAAATTTCGTATCTATTAACCGTTCCTTAATTTCAAACCTTGAACCCCTACCATGATTCTAAGTAATTTTAATATTCGAATGGTTAATGTTCCACGTTCAAATGTGTTCCTTCTCGCAAACAACGCAACGAATGTCGTTTACATCGGTTGCTATGAAAAGAATTTCTCTCTCCTCTTTCTCTCGTGCTAATTGTAAGAGCATTCAAAGCACGCTTTCACCCATGAGGATTGAAATAACAATAGGATCTCGAGGTTTAACAATGCAAAGGGTTGGCAAGGCAACATACAGTTAAAATGGCAAGATTTCCACAAAATATGTGAATTAAACGTTTAACATGCGAAATTTCGAACTGTAGGCGGGAAAAGATGAACAGAATAAGAAACGTCATAGTTTTTTCTTTAAAATGGACTAGATACGAAGATCATAGGTTAATTCTTTCTAGTTTAGATCTCAAAAAGAATGAAAGCCTGCATGTCAAAAAGTCGATTTTTACGTATATGGGAAATGGAAATGTCTTCCTTGGAGTCGAACCTGGGACTTTTTTCGAGGTTTCTTTCCGTCGTCATCTTGCAATACGCGAATTTACTAATCCTGCTAAATATCAAAAATGTATCTCGATAATTTCTCGAGTTATTCGCATTTATATGGCGTGATAGAAGGAGCCACAAAGGGACAGAACTAGGCTCTTATAGATTTAAGATTGTTTTTTGTACGTATTTCATACGTTTTATACGCTCAATTTAACTATGAGGGAGTTGCATTATGGGATACATCAGTGGTTCCTCTCTTGTTGTCTACACACCCCCAACATCGAGGAAAGATCGGCGCTCAATTCGAAGTGCGTCTTAATATTGAATCTGCTAACAATTCGTCGCAAATAACGTATCGCATATCATTGCGATTTATTAAAGACCTATGTATTTACGTTTGTATCAATAATAAATACCCCGTTTGAATGAAAAATGGTGCAGTGATATTTAAAACGCAAAATCATTCTTATTCCCGGTTTCCCGAGATTCCCGGGATATTTGAAAATCTAATCCTAGAACTCTAGTCCTCAAATCCCGGAATGTAACGACCAAATGACTTATTTTGGCGAAATTTAGCAATTGCATTAAGATTTGCCCCTTGACAGCAGATGTTATTGTCGAAATATGAACCCAGTACGAGATTTTTAAGTGAAATAATTAATAATGTGTCCCTTGCCGCCATGTTGACGGGAGTTTAATAACCTCGTGTTCTGTAGATCAGTTACGCTATTTATTCTAGTAATTGAATAAAGTTCCGCGTCCATTTGATCTGAATATAACGAGGTTCGTTTTTGAAGATTGCCCCCCTGTATTACGCGGTTCGTTTTAACGCCGTACGTTAGATCGAGGTTCGTTGTAATGCGTTTGTTTATGAGGAAGTTCGTTGCAAAGCCGCACCCAGTAAGGCGGTTCGTTATAAAGATGTTCGTAATAAGGAAGTTCGCTTTAAGGATGTTCGTTACGAGGAGGTTCGTTATAAGGGTGTTCGCTATAAGAGGGTTCGTTATTTGGAGGCGGTTCCTTATAAACAGGTTTATCCTGAAGGGATAACTGAACTCCATAACGTTAATATAATTGGTATATCTCTCCGACGGATATTGGCGTCCCTGTCTGTCGAGATTTTTTCTTAAATGTACGTAAAACTCCAGAGAACCGGTTCGGAACCGATAACCGAACTTATATATCTTAAAAAAGACTTCTAAAACCGAATAACATCAAATTGTTATCCGAACTTTATTATTCGCTGCAAATCCCTTTTCAAATTCTAACAAAGGACGTATTTTCCCCCCCAAAATCCTCGCCGATTATCAAAGGAAAAGCGTTCCATCGCGTGTGTTTTGTCTTCGATCCTCTCACGCACACGAAAATGATAAAAAAGAAACCGACAAATCTTCCTCCCCCCCCCCACCCGCCATCCCGAACTCCATCTGGCGGGGGATTCGAGAACCAAGAATAAAATAATGGCTTTGAGATAAGGATCATAGAGAAACAAATGAATGTATGGGTTAGAAAGAGAGGAGGGAATAAAGAGAGACGTAGTGGAAAAGAAGGAAACATTCTTACAAGGGTGCAGAAGAGCCATTTTCTTTATCTCCGAGGGAAGATCGGGAATAAATAACGGAAATTCGGACAGGCGTTGCCAAGGGAACCCGCGATCAAGATCTTAAGACTATTTAATTAATCGGAGAAAAAGGAGGGAAAAATGTTTCGAATATAACGAGGCCCCCCTGTGTTACGCGGTTCGTTTTAACGCCGTACGTTAGAACGAGGTTCGTTGTAATGCGTTTGTTTATGAGGAGGTTCGTTGCAAAGCCGCACCCAGTAAGGCGGTTCGTTATAAAGATGTTCGTTATAAGGAAGTTCGCTTTAAGGATGTTCGTTACGAGGAGGTTCGTTATAAGGGTGTTCGCTATAAGAGGGTTCGTTATTTGGAGACACGTCACATGGCGGTTCCTTATAAACAGGTTCGTTATAATGGTAAACCAGGAAAAAGTAGTAACTGCACACAATTTAATACGACCGTTGTCATTACAATGTAACATAATCACTTTAACGATACGCACATAACAATGCTTTGTTTTTCCTGGATTATAATTGTGGAATCTTTCTACAACGCAACGCTAAATGCTATCAATTTCATCGTTATAAGGGGTTTCCTTATAAGGCGGTTCGTTTTAATGAGGTTCCTTAAAAGGGGGTTCGTTTTAATGAGGTTCCTTAAAAGGGGGCACGTTATAAGGGGATTCGTTTTAATGAGGTTCCTTAAAAGGGGGCACGTTATAAGGGGGTTCGTTTTAATAAGGTTCCTTAAAAGGGGGCACGTTATAAGGGGATTCGTTTTAATGAGATTCCTTAAAAGGGGGCACGTTAAAAGGGGATTCGTTTTAATGAGGTTCCTTAAAAGGGGGCACGTTATAAGGGGGTTCGTTTTAATAAGGTTCCTTAAAAGGGGGCACGTTATAAGGGAGTTCGTTTTAATGAGATTCCTTAAAAGGGGGCACGTTAAAAGGGGATTCGTTTTAATGAGGTTCCTTAAAAGGGGGCACGTTAAAAGGGGGTTCGTTTTAATGAGGTCCCTTAAAAGGGGGCACGTTATAAGGGGATTCGTTTTAATGAGGTTCCTTAAAAGGGGGCACGTTAAAAGGGGGTTCGTTTTAATGAGGTTCCTTAAAAGGGGGCACGTCATAAGGGGGTTTTAACGAGGTTCCTTAAAAGGAGGCACGTTATAAGGGAGTTCGTTTTAATGAGGTTCCTTAAAAGGGGGCACGTTAAAAGGGGGTTCGTTTTAATGAGGTTCCTTAAAAGGGGGCACGTTATAAGGGAGTTCGTTTTAATGAGGTTCCTTAAAAAGGGGCACGTCATAAGGGGGTTTTAATGAGGTTCCTTAAAAGGAGGCACGTTATAAGGGAGTTCGTTTTAATGAGGTTCCTTAAAAGGGGGCACGTTAAAAGGGGGTTCGTTTTAATGAGGTTCCTTAAAAGGGGGCACGTTATAAGGGAGTTCGTTTTAATGAGGTTCCTTAAAAAGGGGCACGTCATAAGGGGGTTTTAATGAGGTTCCTTAAAAGGAGGCACGTTATAAGGGAGTTCGTTTTAATGAGGTTCGTTCGTTCTTTCCTTTTCTGTGCGCTTCGCTATAACGTAGTCCGTTATAACACAATCCGTTAAACCTATTTATTTAGGACACGAATCGTTTTGCTATAAATAGGGAGTTTCCCGTTCTATGAACGGTTTTCATGCGGAAATAAAACGTAATTTATACGTTATTGCTATTCTATTTGAATTATAAATAATGCTATCAATAAATGTTAAAATTTTGCTCTCGTAAATACTTGGGAGATTTGAGAAGATTTCGTTATGGGGAACAAAAATTATACCCTGCATTCGAAACCAGGATTCCTATTCGGGATTGTTTTTCTTCGTTGCCTTTAATGCTCGTAACATTTGTCACATACAATATAATTATCGTTGCTTATACAACCAAAACAGAAATGTTTCATTGAAATAATGGAGAATTCGTTTGTTTTTCTTTGTGCAATCATTGATTGCGTTACATTTAAACAGTCAGTATTCATAAAAGGAAAAAAAAAGAATGTTTACTGAAATAACGTAAAAAACTTTGATGTTCTTACAAAAATGCGTTTTCAGTTGTCTTTCGACATAATAATTTACGAATGTTGTTTACTTTGGTTGCTATGGAGATCATTTCCCTCTCCTTCCTTCTACTTCCTCTCTCTCTCTCTCTCTCTCTCTCTCTCTCGTATTAAAAGCATTAAAAGCAGGCTTACACCCATAATAACAATAGGATTTCGAGGTTTAACAATGCAATGGGTTGGCAAGGCAACGTCACGTTAAAACGCCAAGATTTCCCCAAAGTGTGCGAATTAAACGTTTAACATGAGGAATTTCGAACTGTAGGCGGGAATAAATGAACAGAATAAGAAACGTCATAGTTTTTTCTTTAAAATGGGCCAGATCCGAAGATCGTAAGTTAATTCCTTCTAATTTAGATCTCAAAAAGAATAAAAGCCTGCAAGTCTAAAAATTCGATTGGTACGTGTTATCTTATGGAAAATGGAAATGCCTAAATCGGAGTCGTCCCAAGGAGTTTTTTCGAGGTTTTCTTTCGTCGTCGTTATATATAATACGCAAATCGAGTATTCGCGCTAAAATTCGAAATTCCATTTAATCGAGAAACTTCTTCAAACGCGTCCAAAATTGCCACCGCAGTCGATGACGTCAGAGAGGCTTCTTACGGACAGAAATCGACAAATTATTACGAAATATTCCAAGAGACTCGTTTCACCGCGGTTCGTTATAAGGGGGTTCGTTATAACAAGGTCCGCTGTAACGCGGCACGTTACGACTCGGTTCGTTCTGACCAAGTCCACTATCACGCGGTTCGCGAGTTCGTGCTTCGTTAGAACGCGGTTCGCGAGCCCGAGGTCCGTTTTAACGCGGTTCGTTGAAAACGCGGCGTTTTAATTTTTATAAAATCCTAGGGTTGTTTTCTGGAATATTTTACGCGGGAAATTACCCTTTTTAACTAACCGGTTAACTGTTTCCTGAGACTCATTTTTACCACGCCACAAGTTGTGTGAATCAATCGTCAAAAGTAAACGGGACCATTTATAAATCCGGCGAAAACTTCCAAACTCGCGAAAAACATTATATTTAGATCCACATTCGTGACGTTACCAAAATTTCCCGCTTTCACGCAATTAATAAGCCAATATAACCCATCTGATTATTTGAACCAGGGGTTATACCCGTTGAAATTCAAAAGGAAAGTTATTTATGAAAGAAAAAAATTAAAATTATACCTTGACTTTCTTTGGATGCAAGTAAAACATACTTTCGTTCGCTATTCCAAGTCTCGAACTCCTACGACGATTACAAGTAACTATTAATATGATTAATGTTCATCATTCAATCGTGTCCCTTCCCATAAATAACGGAACTAATGTTTACATCGGTTGCTATGGAAACCGTTTCTCTTCTTCTCGCGTTAAAAGAATTCAGAGCGCGCTTTCGCCCGTAAGGATTGAAATAACAATAGGATTTCGAGGTGTAACAATGTAATGGGTGTTGCCATGGCAACATCACGTTAAAAATGCCAAGATTATTCCGTAATATACCATTCAAACGGTTAAAACGAGCTATTTAGAGAGCTGAAGGCGAAAAGGGACAAATGGAATAATAAACCTTGTTATATTTTCTTTGCAAAGGTTTATCTCAGCACATTTGTGTCCGAATAGAATACTTCTGCCGAATTTCAAGTTTACATCTGCATATCTGATTGAGTTGTTTGTGTTTTAGGAACTTTGGCTTAAAATTGGAAAAGGCTTGTGACGGACGAACAACAAAAACTCCGAATATGATGAAATCCCGGGTTCGTTCCCCCTTTCGTGCGTAACTGGTGGTAAGAATACATCAAAAGACGAATAACTTGACCAAATACGTACAAATAACAACGAAATTTGGCGGAAATTTGGTCTGCTCATAAGTTAAAGTGCTCCGACAGAGAAAAATTTACGTAAATCGTCCAGGATTCGAGTCCATGGCTGGTGATATTACATTCCCCATAACATAATAACCCGTAGAAATAGATTTTTCGAACTGCAGGCTTTTTTTATTTTGCGAAATTAAATTAGAAATAATCAACCTACGATCTTCGGATAAACGCCATTCGAAAGGAAAATAAACAAAGATTCTTATTCCTATCGTCGGCTTTTGTTTTCGGTTCGATATCACTCGAACTTTGCGTAAAAATTCTAAATTTTCGTGAAAATATTGCGTTTTTTGCTCAAGGTTCCCATGACGACGGAACGGATTGTTGAACACGAGATCCTCATTATTGTACGCTTTCATATATATATATGCATATAAAATTACACGAGGCAGAAATCGCGAAAATTTAAGAGTCCATGTTCACAACACGCCATATCTTGGAAAATTAATTCCAGGCGAGGATCGCGCGATCACAAAAAAACTTCGTTTTAAAACAGCTGTTGCACTAATCATTCAAATCTTCAAACAGGCTTTGCCGAAAATAAACAACGCAAAACAATTAAAGGAGTTTTAGTTTGAGAAATTAATAAAAAAGATTTTTTTTTCATTCGCTATGTTTTTCGGGAGAAATTTTTCGCAAACTCGAATTTCTATTTTTAGATTTCTATTATCATTATCGCAAGTAATAATATAATAGATACACTCTCTGCATAACTTGCGTGTAGGCATACGAAAAAAAGTATCGATACTTTACTCATATACGTAATTTCCTTTCGATACCAAGTACTTTTGTACTCGATTCTTTTCTTTCGATTTTCTCGTGACATCGGTACTTTCGGTCCGATACTTTTGTGGTATCGATACTTTTCATTCGATACATCATATGATTACGGTATCGATACTTTCGTTTCGATTTCGTATCCTTATATTTCGAAAAAAGTATCGATACTTTACTTACATCTGTAATTTCCTTTCGATACCAAGTACTTTCGTACTCGATTCTTTTCTTCCGATTTTCTTGTGATATCGGTACTTTCGGCCCGATACTTTTGTGGAATCGATACTTTTCATTCGACATAACATATGAGTAAGGTACCGATACCTTCGTTTCGATTTCGTATCCTTAGATACGGAAAAAGTATCGATACTTTACTCACAGCGGTAATTTCCTTTCGATACCAACTACTTTTGCACTCGATTCTTTTCTTTCGATTTTCTAGTGACATCGGTACTTTCTGCCCGATACTTTTGTGGTATCGATACTTTTCATTCGATACATCATATGATTACTGTATCGATACTTTCGTTTTGATATCGTATCCCTGCTTGCGTGTATAAAGTTATAAATATCCGATTTATGGTGCAACCAGGGTTTCTCTTGCATCGCCAGGCGCCAGGGAAAATCCCTGACGGCGAAACAGCCTTCATCAGCGGCGGTATTTTCACTGCAGATGCCGATACATAGCCTTAAACGCACGGGCCAACCCAGCCGTTCAGTTCCTACGATGATCAACATCGCAGACAGATTTAACGGTTTAATTACCGTGACAACCTCTCTCGTTGTTGCCGCAGTATCGCCGATAAAAAATCTCGCGAAGGAAGGATTTTATTTTGTGTGTCTGACTTTAATTAAGACCACCCAAACGAGCCTACCGGAACTACGGTTCCGAAACCTAAAAATAATAATTGCCGTGACAACCGTCGTCAGAGTTACTTAATTAAAGGGAAAGTATCAGCAGAAAATCGAATAAAATTGATATGTTTACAATAAGTCGGTGCTTGGATACCGCAAGCGTTTCGTATAAACCGTGCAAAAATCTTATGTGGCAACCACGTGACTTTCTCCATATCTGTAATATTTCTAAAAATTCCAAATAGGTTACATAGTAATGCATATTTTAAGAAACTGCGAGAAAATTTTAGACTTTACAAAGAACAGAAATAAACTCAAACCATAGCCTTCTGATATTGGATATTAGTAGAAGGTGATTGCATCCTGCAAGCGTATCATCTCACCTTGAAAAAACATTCATTTTTTCAGACAGATATTTCATAAGCCTTCCGATATTGGATATAGCCACAAAGCTCCAACAATTAAGGAAAGAAAAATGAGCGTTACTAAGAAGTAACTAAGCGTCAATTGTTAACAAAAGTCTTCGGTAGGAGGCGTGGTGGTGGCAGCTAAAAATATAAGATATCTCTTAAACAATGCATTATATGGAAAAGTATTTCAAACAAAGGTTGTGGAAAATTAAATTTTCTATAACTTTTATTCTGATACATTTTTACGATTAACAAATGCTAAAGCAAATATTTCAAAATAACGGATAAGTGACAAGAGTAAACACCCACTTCCGGTCGACCGATTTTTACCAAAAACTAATCAGAGCTTTTAACGGACAGACAGACAGACACCAAGACGAAACTATAATCAAATATCCATTTTTGGTAAGTAAGCTAAAACGTGCTAATTGTACCTATATTCTTGGATAATGCTACTTGTTTATGGTGTGACCAGGGAAAATGCCCGTTGAAATTCAACGAGAAAATTGGAACTTAATATATTCAACCATATTGGAAGGAAGTGACCTAAATCTTACACTTACACGAACATTAGATAAGATAGATGTTTCCACTTTAATATATTTTTTTGATATATTTAATAGTGTAAGACAATAAGAGTATACAATTTTTTAACATCTTTAACGTTTTAATCCGAAAAAATTAGCAATTATGGACTCACCAGATGTGTTGATTTTATGTATGAACAACAATGCCGTTGATCGCCTAGGGAACGTTTCGATAAAAACGAAAAATTTTGGCGAATTTTCGAATATTTTAGCTTAATGTGAGCGAATCCGATTCGAAAACAAAAATCAAAGATTAGAATAAGAATTTTCGTTTAATTTCCTTTAAAATGGTTTCCATCCGAAGATCGTGGGTCAGTTACTTCTAATTTAATTATGCGAAAGAAAATAAGACTGCAAGTGTGAAAGAGGTTATATTTAAGATCCTTCTTATGGGAAATTCCATACAGCTATGAACAACAATGGTGTTGATCGCCTAGGGAACGTTTCGATAAATACGCAAAATTATGACAAATTTTCGAATATTTTACCTTTATGTGAGCGAATTTGATTCGAAAACAAAAATCAATGATAAGAATAAGAATCTTCATTTAATTTCCTTTAAAATGGTTCTTATCCGAAGATCGCGCGTAAATTACTTCTAATTTAATTATGCAAAAGAAAATAAGTCTGCAGGTGTGAAAGAGGCTAATATTTTGAGATCCCCCTTATGGGAAATCCCACGTAGAGTTCCAACCAACAAAACAACCAACATATTAAGGCTTTTATCAATAGCTTAATA
This sequence comes from Tanypteryx hageni, assembly GCA_028673005.1. NCBI lineage: Eukaryota > Metazoa > Arthropoda > Insecta > Odonata > Petaluridae > Tanypteryx > Tanypteryx hageni. The sequence continues at coordinate 19,594,037 of CM054119.1, read as the reverse complement.
CCTCACGGATCATATAATAGCGGGAGAGGGAGAAATATATGGATTTTTAATTGGTGTTTGCCTAGAGAACCGTCTTAGCGAAAGATGTGAACTAGTTATTCGATGTTTAGCTAGGGATTTTCTGGAATCTTTATATCCGAAAGTATAACTCGTAGTTACGCGGTCTTGAGAATCTTATTGCGGTAAATAAACTCTTCTATCCGAATAAATTATTTAATCTATGCCTTACGGATCATATAAGGGTTAGGGGGAGAGAAATACGGTGTTTCAGTGTTGCTTGACGGATGACGTTTAACTAGATACGAGTACATGTTTATTTTAAGTGACTAGCGACGACCAGTCAAAAAGGACGGGATGATAACAAAGAATCTAAAAATTAGAAATTCGAGTTTTTGAAATTTTTTTTTCCCGAAAATTAATTCGAATAAAAACATTTCTTTTTTTTAATTTCTCAAACCAAAACTTCTTTGATTGTTTTGCGTTGTTTATTTTCGGCAAAACCTGCTTGGAGATTTAAATGATTAGCGTAACGACTGTTTTAAGACGAAGTTTTTTGCGAATGTGTGATCTTAGTCTGGAATTAATTTTCCATGATGCCGTGTGTCGTGAACATGGACTCTTAAATCTCCGTGATTTCTGCCTCGTGTCGGTTTAATATGCATATACAGTGGTACCTCGACATACGAGTTTAATTCGTTCCGTAACCTTGCTCGTATGTCAAATTGCTCGTATCTCAAAGCAATTTTCCCCATTGAAATTAATTGAAATGCCATTAATCCGTTCCAGCTCCCAAAAAACCACCTCAGTCGTTTTTGTTAAGTGTTTTTGAATAAGAAAAATGTATTTACAAGAAGAAACATTTATTTATAAATAACAAATACATATTCTATAAAAACATAATAAAAGAAAAAGTGAAGTGCTTACGGAAGCGCTTAATTTTCGTCACTGGTCTTCGCTTTTTTCGTCACGCTTTGCTCATTTTCACCTGCAGATCGTTTAAAAAAACTGTCCAAGGAGGTTTGTTTCTTCCTCCCTTTCAGGATATTGCGGAAATGTGTTAGGCAAGTTTCGTTGAACAACTCCGATGCACGACCAGTTGCAACTTTTTCGGGGTGATTTTTATCCAAGAACTCTACAACTTTCTCCCACATTCCCAAGATCTCCTTTATATCTCTTGTAGAGATAACCTCCTCCATCTCTGGCTCCTCTTTAAAACTAATTTTTCGTTGAACCAACGTATGCTGCTGCGAATGTAGATCGTGTAACTAACTCCTCGGTTGTCAGCTCCTGAGACTGTTCCTCGACGAGTTCGTTCACATCTCTCTCATCCACCTCCAGACCCATGGATTTTCCCAGAGAAACAATCTCCTCTACCACTGACACTTCGGGTTCCAATCCTTCGAAGGCCCTTTCAGCTACAGCCTCAGGCCACAGCTTCTTCCATGCAGAGGTTAAGGTCCTCGTTGTAACACCCAGCCAGGCCTGATCAATAATTCTTAGACATATCACGATGTTAAAGTGGTCCTTCCAGAACTCTCGAAGGGTAAGGTTTGTGTTCTCCGTCACCTCAAAGCAGCGCCGAAAAATGTGCTTGGTGTACAACTTCTTAAAATTAGAAATCACCTGCTGATCCATGGGCTGCAGGATAGGAGTGGTGTTGGGTGGTAGGTAGAGAACCTTTATAAACTTGAACTCTTCGAGTAAATCATCTTCGAGATTTGGTGGGTGAGCAGGGGCATTGTCGAGGACGAGAAGGGCTTGCATGGGTAGGTTGTTTTCCTGTAGATATTTTTTAACAGAAGGGCCAAACACCAGGTTTATCCACTCCACAAAGAATTTCCTGGTGACCCACGCCTTCGGATTTGCCCTCCACATAACTTGCAGTTTTTCTTTTATAATCTTATGTGACTTAAAGGCTCTGGGATTTTCCGAATGGTATACTAGCAGAGGCTTGATTTTGCAGTCGCCACTCGCATTGGCGCAAAGTGCTAGAGTTAATCTATCCTTCATGGGTTTGTGACCTGGCATCGTCTTCTCCTCTGCCGTTATGTAAGTCCTATTCGGCATCCTTTTCCAGAAAAGCCCTGTCTCGTCACAGTTGAAGACTTGCTGGGGGATGTATCCTTTGGCTTCTATCAGTTCGGAAAACGTTTTGATGTAAACCTCAGCTGCCTTCACATCCGAACTTGCTGCCTCACCATGCCTGACGACGGAGTGAATGCCGGTCCTTTTCCTAAAGTTGTCAAACCAGCCCCGACTGGCTTTAAACGAGTCTTCCGATTCCTCGTTTGTGGAAGTGTGTGGGATCTGCTTCAGCAAATCACCGTAAATAGCTCGTGCCTTCTCACATATGATGCTTTGTGTTAAGGTTCCTCCTTGAAGCTGCTTCTCTGTCACCCACACCATCAGTAGTTTCTCCATCTTTTCATGGAGAGAGGTCCGGAGCTTAGAAATTATTGTAACGCCCTTAGCTAGCGTTATTCCCTTTATCAACTCCTTCTGTTTAAGCACAGTACATATCATTGATGTGCTACGCCCGTACATCCTCGCCAAGTCAATTACTCGCACACCTTGCTCATGTTTTTCTATGATTTCACGCTTTAATTCAATAGACATCATCTTCTTCTTCGGACCCATGGTTATAAAAATAAATGTGATAATGTTTTGTAAATGTACAAAAAGCAAAAAACGCGAACCCAACTTATCAAAAATGCTTCGAAAACGAGGGAAACAAGCACACAGACTGAGGTCTAGTCTGAGGTGGGAGAAACTGTTAGACGCTGCACACGACACCAACATGCGCCCCGCATGTTGGGGTCGTGTGCAGCGGTGTAATGTGCGATTCCTCGTATCTCAAATCTTGCTCTCATCTCAAAGCAAAATATCGCTCGCTCGGCGGCTCGTATCTCAAAACACTCGTATATTAGGGCACTCGTATATCGAGGTACCACTGTATAAGAGAGCGTGCAAGAATGAGGATCTTGAGTTCAACAATCTGTTCTGTCGTCATGGAAACCATTCGCAAAAAACCGCATAGTGTCAATGCAACGTAGGTATGACCATGTCCGAAAACTGGTTCTGGTAGATAGACACCAACCTTGACGAATGGTTGCTATCAACAAAAGAGTAAACAGACAAACAAATTTTTATTTGATATCAGATATCGAGTCGTCTAATTTTATGCATATACTATTAGAAAGTGCTTGCATTCTGCAAGCATATCATCTCACCTTGAAAAAACATTAATTTTCAGAGAGATATTTCATCCTGGGAAATATTTCTTCAATTCTAAATATTTTCGTTTTTTCATTATGGAACAATAATGGAGTGAAACAAATAACTAATTTTAGCAATTTTAGGAATATTATGCTTTTCCCACATTGGGTTAATATTGCCACACATTTCCGCAAAATTTTAAGTTTATAGCACAATTAGAAGCGAAATGACATTTATCTAATTGTTTATATTTAAATAATTTGAACAGCCGCAATAACGATTTCATGGATATATCGAAATGTTTATACGTTTATATAGATTAAACTCTAAATAATTTAAAAATTTCAGCTCCCTAACTCGCCGTGTAGTGTCTAAACATTTACCTATTTGTTTAAACTTGAAGAATTTTTGACCGCCAAACAAACAAAAAATATCAAAATTTTTATAATCCCTATTTCGTTTTTTTTTACAAATCCTACCTCTAAAAAATATTTCAGCTCCGTAGCACATTCGGAAATACATAAACCTTGAAATTTTGTTTAAACGATTGCGAATATTTAGAGGCCGCATTGCTGGTCTTTTTCAAGATTTTCGTTTTTTATAGTCGGTTTTGCACAAAATCCCACCCAAGAAAAAAATTTCGAATCTCCAGCTCATCTGGAAGTGCCTAAACGTTAGTATCCTCCTATTATATTATATCCTCCTCTGTAAGGAACGTCTATATATAACGATAAGAAAGCAAGCAATAATGTGGATCTCGAGTTCAACAATCCGTTCTGTCGCCATGGGAACCTTTCGCATAAAAACGCAATATTTTCACGAAATTTTTAATTTTTACGCAAAGTTTGTTCGATTTCGAACCAAAAGCGAAAATCGAGGACAAGAATAAGAATCTTTGTTTATTTTCCTTTCGAATGGCGTTTATCTGAAGATCGTAGATTGATTATTTCTAATTTAATTTCGCAAAAGAAAAAAAGCCTGCAGGTGGAAAAATCGATTTCTACGGGTTATTATGTTATGGGGAATGTAATATCACCAGCCATGGACTCGAATTCTGGACGTTTTTCGTAATTTCTTCTACGTCGGAGCACTTTAACTTATGAGAAGACCTAATTTCCGCCAAATTTCGTTGTTATATGTACGTATTTGGTCAAGTTATTCGTCTTTTGATGTATTTTTACCACCGGTTACGCACGAAAGGGGGAACGAACCCGGGATTTTATCATATTCGGATTACATGAAGTGGAAGGTCTAAATTGACGGTTACAGTTCAAAATCGCAATTGGGCGATAAATTTTTAATATCGATCACTCGTACTCAATTCGATTGAAATCCGTCCGGCGGCTTAGGAGATGGAGTTGCGACGGACGGACGCTATTACCGCTTCGCCGGTACAGTACGCACACAAAAATGCATTACACATTGGACACAACACCTTATAAGGTTTTCAACAATGCGAAATATTACTGCCATAGCAACGGGTCAACTGCTTTCAAATGCGAAATGTATTATTGCGCGTCATCTGAAATCTACAAAAGCCTACTTCTCTCTCTTTGTCCGTTTCTCCGTTTGTGACTCCCTCTGTCACGCTGTAAAAATGCGAATGCCTCGATAGAAGATGGAGATTAATTACTTTCTCCATTATACGTAGTATGAGAAAGCATTGTTGTCATGAAAAAATCGAATTCGAGATTTCAACGGCGATACATGTTTTTAAGGTTCCCCCTGAACACGTTCCGACTAGTTTCGCGATGATGTCTGTGCGTCTGTCTGTCGGTCTGTATGTGATAGACTTTTGTGGGCGCTCTAACTCAAACACTATTAATCAGATCAACGCAAAATTTTATATTTAACATTTTCACAAAAGTTAAAAGATCTGATTAGTTTTTGGTGAAAATCGGTCGACCGGAAGTGGGTGTTTACTCTTGTCACTTTTCCGTTATTTTTAAATATTTGCTTTAATATTTGATAAATGTAAAAATGTACTGGAATAAAAGTTGTAGGAAAGTTTATTTTCTACAACCTTTGTTTGATGCATTTTTTCATATAATGCATTGTTTAAGAGATATCTTATATTTTTAGCTGCCACCACCACGCCACCTACCGAATACTTTTTTTAACAATTGACGCTTAGTTACGTCTTAATAACGCTCCTTTTTCTTTTCTAAATTGTCAACCGGAAGTAAATATTGACAACGATCCCAGAGCTAACAACATGTAATTTGCCATATAAATATGGAGAAAGTCATGTATTGCCCAGATGAGTTTATTGTTTTAAATTTGGCAGGAGTACTAAACTCGCATATTTTAAGGCGAGGAAGAATAAAATATCGAAAACAGTCCCGAGATCTACTCCAACGAAGACGTTTCCATTTCCCGTATGATAACACGTAAAAATCGACTTTTCCAAGTGCGGGCTTTTATTATTTTCGATATTTAAATTAGAAAGAGTTAACCTATGATCTTTGAATCTAGTCCATTTTAAAGAGAAAACTATAAAGTTTCTTATTCTGTTCATCTTTTATCCTCTACAGTTCGAAATCGCTCGTGTTAAACGTTAAATTCGCATATTTTGGGGAAATCTCGGCGTTTTAACGGGATGTTGCCATGCCAACCCATTACATTGTTAAAACCTCGAAATCCTATTGTTATTTCAATCCTTATGGGTGGAAGGGTGCTTTGAATGCTCTTACAATTAGTACGAGAGAGAGAGAGATAAGGAGAAAGAAATTGTTTTCATAGCAACCAACGTAAACAACATATTAAAATTAGCTACTTGGAATCTTCGTAGGAATTCGAAACTTGAAACAACGAACGCCTAAAAGAACGAAAGTTTGTTTTTCTTTCATAGATTTATTAATACGTTTCGAATGGATCAACGGATCAGTTATTAACGCGAGAATTTGACGTATTCTTAGCGGTGATTTGCATCGCCGCCAGGTTTCGCGTGGATCGGTAGCACGCCGACTTGGACAACGGCTCCGCGACGTGTCCATACACGAAATTACGATTTGAATAACATTTATTCCGCGTGATTTATTAAACGCCGACAAAGTTCCGTTCGTACTTATAATAAACCCGCGTTTTTACGTCGGAGATCCACTGGATCCGTCGAAACTAAAACGGACAATTTCACACCAGAAGCTATTTATAATAGACAAGCACATACATACACTCGCCGGGAATATTCTTGGAAAGTTTCATCAAGGGGCAAAGAAGCTTCAGAAACCCGAAGAGAGATGGCGCTGGCGAGCTCCGAGCTAAAGGTTGGTTTTGAAATTAATGGTTTTTAAAAAAGGTAAAAATAAACGCGGTGCGGAGGAGTAGGAGGTTAAAGAGCGGGGGAAAGGGGGGAGGGGAGGAGGAAAGAAGAGACAGCTTATAAAGGATTAAGCGCCATTTATATGGTTTTTATCTCGGTCGGGTCGGTGGGCGTGGCGCGGGAAGGTTAGGGGGGGGAGGGAGTGACAAATGATATAATGGTAGAGTGCGTGAGAACTGGAAAGGGAAAGATAGGGGAAGGTAGAGCGATGAGAAAGGAGAGGAAGAATATATATATATATATATATATATATATATATACACACCAATATAAATTTATTTTATCATTATAAATAGCTGCTTCTTACATGTATAGAATAACACGTGAAACCTGAAGTACTTCTAGAAAATCTACAGAGCTGAAATTTGGAAGGATGATAGGTCATCGGGTTACAATCTCTGGAAAAAATCCGAAATTCCGGAAAAAGTTATATTTAAGGGGTGTTTTTGACCCCCAAAGTCCAAGTTTAAACACCCATTAAGAAAAGCATCGAAGACTGCGCAGGGCTATGTAAAATTGCTTTTTTAAATTGTTTAAAATTAAGATACAAAGTCGGGACGTGAACCACACCGTGGACGAAAGAATGGAGTTTGTTTGTCTCGAAGACAGAATTCAAATCCATGCTGAATTTGCGTAAAAATATTGATTTTAATGATAAAATTTTTATCGGTCTTCTACAATGAAAGATACTCACTACCATGGCAACGAGACTCCAATGCCTTTCAATGGGAATTGATTGTTCATTCTACAAGTGCATTGATTCGACGCTTAGACTCCATTATAATCCATTTGATTTCACAAAACGACGTGTGTATATATATATATATATATATATATATATATATATATATATATATATATATATATATATATGATGACGTGATAATTTTAAATTAATTTTCTTATCCGTATACGTACTGAAAGGCACGGATGATGAAACCATAGTCCTAACACATAAAATATCCTAACTTTTACATACATTTCAGTGTAACAGGTTATTGTCTTAATGGCGATTATAGTCATAGCTTAAGAAGGGCAATCTGAGCCACGAAACTTGAAATTCGAAAACTTGGACGCAAGCAGATTGCCAGAGAATTTGGAAATTCCGGATAAATGTCTTAATTTATTGGAAAATGAAGGCTATATTGCCTTATTTAAAAGGGCTCCGTGTAAAATAAATAAATAAATGCAAGTGATAACTTTGATATAATTAAATCAATACGTACCATATCATTATCATCAATCTATATAAAACGCAAGTGTTGGTCTGTTAGTCACGCTCTAGAAAAGTCGATAAAGAATCAAAATAGGAAACATGAATTTGACATGAATACTCGATTCACACATTAAATAAACTGATGTGGGAAACACATGACTTTCTCCATATTTATGTGGCAAATTACATATACCGACTAGAAAAAACGAATATCTTGAAAAAGTGCAACAATGCGGCCGCTAAAAATTGTTCAAACAAATTTTCAAGGTTTATGTGTTTCCGCATGTGCTACGGAGCTGAAATTATTTCCAGAGTTAGGGTTTGTAAAAAAAAACGAAAAAGGGATTATCGAAATTTTGATATTTTAATTTGTTTTGCCGTTAAAAATCCTTAAAGTTTAAACAAATAGATAACTGTTTAGACATTACGATATGAGCTAGGAAACTGAAATTTTCAAGTTATGTACAGAGTAGTGCATTTGCACAAATAAACATTTGGATCTCTCCGTAGACGTATTGCGGCGGCCGTTAAAAATGTTTAAAATTTAAACAATTTAAAAAATATTATTTTACTTCTAGAAGTGCTACAACTTTATAATTTGGCAGAAATGTGTAGCATTAGTACCCCATAATGGAGAAAGTAAAAAATTCTTAAAATTGCGAAGTTATGGGGATTGTTTTAATCTCATTATTTTTACATAAGGGAAAAACGAAAATCGCTGCGGAGGTGAAATCTTTAGAATTAAAAAAATATTTGTAATGATGAAATATTTGCCTGAAAAATGAATGTTTCTTCAAGGTGAGATGATACGCTTGCAGAATGCAAGCACCTTATACTAGTATATTACTATATATAATATATACTATATTAATAACCCAGTTGAGTAGATACGTTTAAATTTACCTCCACACCCATTCTGCGTTTTCAGAGGAAAAAAAGCAGAATGTTGACACGAATTAGAATTAAAAGCTATAACGGAGAAAGAACACACAGTGGAACCTCCATAACTCGAACTTCGGGGGAAACCGAAAAAAATTCGAGTTATAGAAAATTCGACTTATGGAAATACGTTTTCCTCATTTCTGTTTTGCCCCGTAAAGTTCACTTCGATATGCGGAAAAATTCCAATCAAAGACCTCCTAGTTATTGAAGTTCCACTGCATATACAAATCAGCATTGTTTTAAAGTATATAAATGTTTTAAATATATAAAAATTGGCATAGTTTCAAACAAATTTCGTTTGGGGGTGGATTAAATTATCAAATACAGATACGCCAATGAAGAAATCTCCTTAAATAATCTCTTTAAAATAATGAGCTGATAAATCCTATCACGCTATACTAACACGTAAAAATAGATATTTTTACTCGCAGGCTTTTTACTCTTTTGCAAATTAAAATTAGAAAGAATTGATCTACCGTCTTCGGACCTGGACCGATTCGAAGAAAATTAAATAAACTTTCTTATTCTCGTCGTCAAGTTTCGCCTACGATTCGTATTCGCCCAAGTTATACGTTTGAATCATATTTTTTGGAAATTTTTAAGCTTTTTCGGCGATGCGTCGCCTTGCCGACCGTGTCATTGTTTATCCTCGATACTTTATTGTCGTCTCGATCCTTGTACTATACCAGGAGCCCCGCCTCTACGCGCTCCGTGTGCAACCCTGAACCTTCTCATTTCGGCGTATATTTAAGGTAGAAAATTGTATTTTGCCCTGTTTTCGGGATTCTCTCTCTCCCTTCCCCCCATTCCCCTCCCTCTCTCTACCTCCCTCTCTACTTCCCTATAGGGTCCTATATAACTTTATGAGCATGGCAACGATGCTGGTTGTCCTTGGCGACGAAATATTTTATTCGCGAAGAACTTAAAATATTCGTCTTCAGAACAATTTCCCGAGTCAATTCGATTCGCGTTTTAAAATCTACGGTAGGAAAACGAATTTGCGTTCTTTCGCACGACAATTATGCAAGTGATTTCGAAAAGCGAACGAAAAATGTATTACGCTCATTGACGTCTCCTCCAATGTTAATCTCATGGGAATTTCTCGAATAAAAATTAGTTTTTTTGGGGCTCTTGTACTTAAGAACTTCCCGTTTTCACAGTGTTCACACTATTTGTAAGGCATGAGTAATCAGTCTGAATTTTTCCATCGTTCTAGCTCATACGGAAGTAGGAAATAGTTTCTGTAACACACATTGGTGCGGTTATCATTATACGAATGATGAAATATCTGTCTGAAAAATGAATGATTTTTCAAGGTGAGATGATATGCTTGCAGAATGCAAGCACCTTTTACTGGTATATTATAGGGATTAAGGCGTAAAAATACAATCTCAGGGTTTAACAATTACAGGGTCGGCAAGGTAAAATACCGTTAAAAAGCTTAAAAATTTCGAACAAACGTGATTTCAAACGTAGAAATTGGGCGATTTTGCATCGTAGGCACAATGTGGCGATGAGAATGAGAAGCGTTGTTCATTTATTTCTTTAAAACGGTTCAGGTCCGTAGATGGCAGGTCAATCCCTTCCGATTTTAATTCGCAAAAGAGTGAAAAAGAGTCGAAAAATCGATTTTTACGTGTTATCTTACGGGAAATGCCACCTCCTCACGAAAATCAATATTCTGGTGCATCCGCGTGGCGTCATTAGTAAGCGAACAGAGTTTTTAAGTCTCTAAGTTCCTTGGTTTTGGAGTTACAAGCACACAAACAAATCCACGCTTTCTTTTATTTATTTGACGGTCATTTGTTCGTGAATAAATCGGAAATATCCCGCGCAATTAAAGCGCGTTCCTCGGCCTGCATTAAATTGATACAAAAGTCTATAATAATAAACATCCTGATGGAAAACAGGTTACGTTTAAGTGAGCATAAGAACCGATCCGTAGGGAACCGAGGGAGGAAGACTAGATAGGACAGAGATAGCGTGGGAGAGAGAGAGAGAGAGAGGGAGGGAGGGAGAGAGAGAGAGGAAGGGAGGGAGAGAGTGTATTCTGGGAAGGGATGGAGGGTTGGTGGAACTGCAGAGAGATGGCTGGCTCATAGTAGTGGGCGTGGCTCGCAGTGACAATCTCACATTAATCTCCTCTTTCTCTTCCCCTCCGCCCTCTCTCTCTCTCTCTCTCTCTCCCTCTTTTGAGAAGTGTGTTCCATTGCCAACGGACACGCCCACTTCTAACCCCCCCACCCTCCGCTCTCTCAAAGCCATCAAAAACTCCCCCCTTTGCGTCCTGCTATTTCTCTGCCTCTCTCTCTCTCTCCTCTCTCTCTGTTCCTCATTAGCTTCCTCTCTCTCTCTCTCTCTTCCTCTCTTTATTCTTCTCTTTTTATATCTCTATTCCTCTTTTCTCTCTATCTCTCTTATCCATTCCTGTTCTATTCCTTTACTTTCTCATCTTCTTTGGCTTCCGCTCTTTCCCTTACTCTGTTTCTCTTCCTTTTTTCTCTTATTCTCCTCTTTCTCTTCCTCTCTTTATCGTCCTCTCTTTATCTTCCTCTCCTTCTCTTCCTCTCCTTCTCTTCCTCTCTTTATCGTCCTCTCTTTATCTTCCTCTTTATCTTCCTCTCTTTATCTTCCTCTCTTTATCTTACTCTCCTTATCTGCCTCTCCTTCTCTTCCTCTTTATCTTCCTCTCCTTCACTTCCTCTCTTTATCTTCCTCTCTTTATCTTCCTCTCTTTATCTTCCTCTCCTTCTCTTCCTCTCTTTATCTTCCTCTCTTTATCTTACTCTCCTTATCTGCCTCTCCTTCTCTTCCTCTTTATCTTCCTATCCTTCTCTTCCTCTCTTTATCTTCCTCTCTTTATCTTACTCTCCTTCTCTTCCTCTCTTTATCTTCCTCTCTTTATCTTACTCTCCTTCTCTTCCTCTCCTTCTCTTCCTCTCTTTATCTTCCTCTCTATATCTTACTCTCCTTATCTGCCTCTCCTTCTCTTCCTCTTTATCTTCCTATCCTTCTCTTCCTCTCTTTATCTGCCTCTCCTTCTCTTCCTCTTTATCTTTCTATCCTTCTCTTCCTCTCTTTATCTTCCTCTCTTTATCTTACTCTCCTTCTCTTCCTCTCCTTCTCTTCCTCTCTTTATCTTCCTCTCTATATCTTACTCTCCTTATCTGCCTCTCCTTCTCTTCCTCTTTATCTTCCTATCCTTCTCTTCCTCTCTTTATCTGCCTCTCCTTCTCTTCCTCTTTATCTTTCTATCCTTCTCTTCCTCTCTTTATCTTCCTCTCTTTATCTTACTCTCCTTCTCTTCCTCTCCTTCTCTTCCTCTTTATCTTTCTATCCTTCTCTTCCTCTCTTTATCTTCCTCTCTTTATCTTACTCTCCTTCTCTTCCTCTCTTTATCTTCCTCTCTTTATCTTACTCTCCTTCTCTTCCTCTCCTTCTCTTCCTCTTTATCTTTCTATCCTTCTCTTCCTCTCTTTATCTTCCTCTCTTTATCTTACTCTCCTTCTCTTCCTCTCTTTATCTTCCTCTCTTTATCTTACTCTCCTTCTCTTCCTCTCCTTCTCTTCCTCTCTTTATCTTCCTCTCTATATCTTACTCTCCTTATCTGCCTCTCCTTCTCTTCCTCTCTTTATCTTCCTCTCTTTATCTTACTCTCCTTCTCTTCCTCTCTTTATCTTCCTCTCTTTATCTTACTCTCCTTCTCTTCCTCTCCTTCTCTTCCTCTCTTTATCTTCCTCTCTATATCTTACTCTCCTTATCTGCCTCTCCTTCTCTTCCTCTTTATCTTCCTATCCTTCTCTTCCTCTCTTTATCTGCCTCTCCTTCTCTTCCTCTCTTTATCGTCCTCTCTTTATCTTCCTCTTTATCTTCCTCTCCTTCTCTTCCTCTCTTTATCTTCCTCTCTTTATCTTCCTCTCCTTCACTTCCTCTCTTTATCTTCCTCTCCTTTCCTCAATTTTTCCCCTCTCTTCCATTTTCTCTCCCTATCTTTCTCTTCCTTTCCTTCTCTTCTTTTATTTCTCATCCACTACTTCTCTTTCTCTCTTTATCTTCCTCTCTTTATCTTAATTTTTATATTAATATCTTTATCTTCGTCTCTTTCCCTTCCTTTCTTGATCTTCCGCACTTCAATTTTTCCATTTTCTCTCTTTCTCTTCCCTTTTCTCTTCCTCTCTTTCTCTACCTCTCTTTATCTTCCCCTCTTCATCTCCCTCTCATTCTCTTCCTCTATTTGATTATCGTCCTCTTTTTCTCTTCCTTCCTCGCTCTTCCGTCTTTCTCGTTAACATCCTCTCTCTTCACTTCTCTCTTTCTCTTCCTCTCTTTCTCTTACTTTATTTCCTTTCATCTCTTTATCTTCCTCTCTTTATCTCCCTCTCTCTCTCTCTTCCTCTCTTTCTCTCACTCTCTATACCGCTCTTTCTCTTCCCTTCCCTATCTTCCTCTTTTTCCTTCGACCTTTCTCTCTTCTTCTCCTCATCTTCTTCTCTTTCTCTTCCTTCTCCCTCTGCCTTATTCTCTCTCCTCTTCCTCTGTGTTCTCGCCTTCCTTTCGCTTATCCCTTTCCCTCTCGATCCTCGTCTTATTCTATCCCTCTTTCTTCTTTCTTCCTCTATCCCTTCCCAACTCTCTCTTCGTCTCTTCCCCCTGCTTGTATTTCTCTCCCTCTTCCCTCTTTCTCCCTCTCCTTCTCTTCCTCTCTTTCTCCTCCCCTCTTATGTTCCTCACTCTCTCTTCCTCTCTCCTTTATCCTCTTCATTTCTCTCTCTCTCTTCCTCTCATCCTTCTCTCTTCCTATCTCTCCCTTTCTCACATCTCTCCCTCTTCCCTCTTTCTCCCTCTCCTTCTCTTCCTCTCTTTCTCCTCCCCTCTTATGTTCCTCACTCTCTCTTCCTCTCTCCTTTATCCTCTTCATATCTCTCTCTCTCTCTCTCTTCCTCTCTCTCTCCCTTTCTCACACATCTCTCCCTCTTCCTCTTTATCACACTTTCTTTACATCTTTCTCTCTCTCTCTCTCTCCATCCCACTCTCTTTCTCTCTAACTTCCTTTTTCTGTGTTCCTCCATCCCTTCCTTCATCTCATTCTCCCTTTGTATTCTCTTTCCATATCCAATTTTCTTTTCACGCCCTCCTTCTTTTGCGTGTGTTTTCCTGCAGTTGTACCTATGCCCTGGGTATAGCAGCTACTTTTTTTATCCTTAGGGTCCTTCTCCACAGGCAAATATCCGACATTTTTCTTTCAAGTGTTGGTACCTTGGCATTGTACTTGCGTAGCATTTCATTTTAATTTTTTTTAGTTTTAGCGCTATTTTCGAAGTAACGGTGCGATCCAAACGGGACTTGTGGTGCCTACTTTCCAACTTAAATCAAATCCGGCGCAGCAATTACTTGCACCAGTGGTACCCGCAAAAACATTTCGCGAAGACAGTCAGAAATCTGCAAGTTTAAAATCATCATCGTCTTTAAAAACGACCGCAGCCCAGAATCGCAGTTCGCTGAATAATAATACTTGCCCTTCAATTAATAAGGTTGCAACGTTATGTTTGACATTGATACAACTGTAATTTCGATGCTTCATTTAAAGCGCGAAGCGAATAACGTAATTCTTTTGTCTATTTTGAAGGCTTTAATAGAGACGCTAATTCAATCGGAGGCAACAATGAGGTTCGCCTTGGCAACGCCCGGAAAGAGTACGAAAAAGCCATAAAATTTCGAAAAGAAACGCGTGTTTCTGACAAATTCTTCCTTGTTAGGTCTAAACAACGCAAGAATAAGATATTTTATAGTTTCAGCCGTCGAATAAAACAAAAATGGAGAAATTCGGTCCATATTTACGTATTTTAATGAATGAAGGAAATTAACCTTGCACCTTGAAAAATCGAAACTCCCGTGTAAACTTATGAGAAAATATAATCGTCTCCCGGAGTGGATCTGGGACACTTCCGTAAACAAAAAAATAGTTTTCCCGGGGTCTCCTAGTTGGCAGAAACAAGATGGCGTTTACAGCATTTCTCTATGGCAAACTGTTCAAGAGATAAAAATGGGGACGAATGGACAGGCGGACATTGAGTATTAATTTCAATTAAATTAAGAGATTGGTTTTAATAGCTTTAAAATCGCCGTGGACGAGTCGCTATTTTCGTGTTCCCAAATTTCGTAATTTAGCGTCGTTTAAACCGTTAGCAACACATCCGAAAGGGAAAACAAAATTGATCACGCGCATTTTCGCGGCTAAAATGACGCGTGAGTATAATCTATCAGAATACACGTCAAATTCGTCATTTACTTTGTATGACAAAGGCTAACTTCTGGTTTGGTCTTCATAAATATTTATGACTGGTGTTTTTTGTTTACCTTTAACTTATTTCCTGTCTGTATACGAATTTTTCATAAAAATTATATATATATAATAAATGTTATATATATATATATATCATTTAAAAATAAATATTCATACATTTACCCTCCTCCTCAATACAAAGCTTTCCAATGAATTCTTAATGTCCTTTCCTGGTGTTTCAATTACAATATATATATATATATATATATATATATATATATATATTTGTGTTTGATTACTTAATTGAAAATTTTAAATTCATTTTTCTTGATCAGTGACGTCACTAGCTTCTTCGAGGTGTCGATATACGTGTCCTTCCTAACTAGTCGGTCGCTAGGCATCGGAATAATTGTTTCGTTATTTCCTTCCAGAACTAGTATAAAAAGCCCGCCCAATACGAGAGGAAGGAATATATTTACGTATACGTATATTACTCATACTAGGGAGATGCCCGTTTCAATTCAAAGGGAAAGGTTTTTGCGAAATAAAAAAATGAACGAATAAATATACCTCGATTTTCTTCGAATGGCAATAAAACAAACTTTCGTTCTTTTAGGCATTTATTGTTTCAAGTTTCGAACTCCTACGATGATTCTAAATACCTAATTTTAATGTGCGAATGGTTAATGTTCTGCATTCAAATGTATTCCTTCTCGTAAATAACGCAACGGATGTTGTTTATATCGGTTGCTATGAAAAGAATTTCTCTCTCCTTCTCTCTCGCTCTCGTACTAATGGTAAGAGCATTCAAAGCACGCTTTCACCCTTAAGGATTGAAATAACAATAGGATTTCGAGGTTTAACAATGTAATGGGTTGTCATGGCAACATCCCGTTAAAATGGGAAGATTTCCTCAAAATATGTGAATTAAACGTTTAATATGAGGGATTTCTAACTGTATGTGGAAAAGGATAATCAGAATAAAAAACTTCATAGTTTTTTCTTTAAAATGGGCTAGATCCGAAGATCGTAGGTTAATTATTTCTAATTTAGATCTCTAAAAGAATAAAAGCTTGCAAGTCTAAAAAGTCGATTTTTACGTGTTATCATATGGGAAATGGAAATGCCTTCCTTGGAGTCGAACCTGGGACTTTTTTCGAGATTTCTTTTCTTCACCATCTTATAATATGTGAATCGACCATTCCTGCCAAATATCGAAAACTAATCTCGTTCCATTATCGAGTTATTTGCATTTTTATAGCGTGAGACAGATGGAGCCACAAAGGGTCAGAAGTAGCCTTTCATTATTGTTAGAAGATAGATGAGAATTGAGACAAATGTGAGGTCTTTATTTCGACAATGGCCTGGTTGCCACGGCAAATCCTCACAAATTCGCTAAATTTTGCCGAAATAAGCCATTTAAACGTTGAATTCCAGCGTTTGCGGAATGAGGGAGATAAAAGAGGATAATAATAAAAAACCTTCCTCATTTTCCTTTAAGGCAGTCCCGGTATCACGGTAAGCGGTCGATTTCTCTCGTTTTTATGAGCAAAAGAATTAAATATCGCACGTATACTGGAGTTTAGGCCGGGACTTTTTTGTGGATTTTTTTTCCTAAATCGCTTTTGCTGTAAAAGAATCAAACATTCTTGCCGAATTTCAATCTTCTGCCTACTCGGAAAGTTTGTCTTTAAAAAAAACCATTACGGTTGGTAGTAAATAGTTCTCGATTCCGCCGCTCTTTTACAACGGCTTTTTAAAGGGCGGCGCCACAGTCGAGCGTTACACTTGACACGCAAACAAGAAAATTTTATAGGGTTGATGGGAATGATGAAGAACCTCCACAATCCTGCCGAATTTTTGTTAAAATCAGCGCAGTTTTAAAAGGTTCAGTCCGCCTTCACGATTCAAAATAACGTACTATTGTATGTAAACATATAAAACCTATATATATATATATATATATATATATATATATATATATATATATATATATATATATATATATACATATACATTTATACATACATATATACATATATAAGCTTGCGTGTTTTTTGTGTTTTTTGTGTCTCTTCGACGCCCCCAGCAGCCTGCCATCTTGGTCCCCGACTTGGTAAGTGTCCGCTGAGCTTCCTTCAACACCTTGTTGCCACCCTCATCACTACCTTATCTTTTCCTTTAGTTAATATATATATATATATATATATATGGATGTCAAAAAGGTGTTGGGATGAGGAAACCCAGTGAACACTCACCAATCAGACGACTTCAGGTTGGCGAGGCCCCGGGGATATCGAAGCGACACACGTAAAAGAACACTAAAACACAGAGTTCTCTCTCTGTAGCTGATGAAGGAATAATTCCGAAAGCTTCTACGTTTGTGATGTTTCAGTGTTTTAGTGTTCTTTTACGTGTGTCGCTTCGACATCCCCGGGGCCTCGCCAACCTGAAGTCGTCTGATTGGTGAGTGTTCACTGGGTTTCCTCATCCCAACACCTTGATGACATCCATATATCCATTTTACCTTTCCTTTTCCGTAAGCTCTATATATATATATATATATATATATATATATATATATATATAATAAGATGTCGTCAGTTTGGCGAGTTGCTATATATATATATCATAGGTAGTCTGTCCGTAGACAGGTCTGTGATTATTCTTGGTTTAAACCTGGTTCTCCATATACTCCTATTTTCCGCTGTCCTCTTCATATCTTGATAACTCACTTTCCCTTTCAAATCGTCTATCAGCTGAAACCTTTTCCTACCTCTTTCCCTTTTCCCATCTAGTTTTCCTACTAACACGTCTTCAATCATACTCTCTCTCCTCAGGTAATGTCCAACCCAGTTAGCCTTCCTCTTTCTGATATTAGTCTGTATAATCATTCGCTTCTCTCCTATTCTTCGTAGCACTTCATCGTTTTTCATCCTATCTGTCCATTTTATCTTCGGCATTCTCCTCCAAGTCCACATTTCAAAGCTTTCCAAGTATTTGATGTCATTTTTCCTTAGCGTCCATGTTTCTGCCCCATACAATGCTATACTCCATACGTAGCATTTTATCAACTTCTTGCGGATATCTTCCCTTATATTCCCTGTAAGTAGTTGTTTCTTTCTCCTGAAAGCCGCTTTTGCTTTTCCTATTCTATTTCTGATCTCATCCGTACATTTTGCCTCTCGTGTTATGATACTTCCAAGGTATTTATATTCTGAAACTTGTTCTAAAGGCTTTCCTCCAATACTTATGTTCAGATTCTCTTCTTTACCCGATATTCGAATGACCTTGGATTTTTCTGTATTTATTTCCATACCGTATTTTCTACCTGTTATCACTAGTCTATTTATCATTTTTTGTAGCTCCTCTTCCTTTCTTGCTAGGAGTACTTGATCACCCGCGTATTTTACTGTTCTTATAATTCTTCCTCCAATTTTGAAATCCCCTGTGCCTTCTAAAGCTTCTTGCATTAGACTTTCTCCATATATATTGAATAGGGTCGGCGATAGGCCCTGTCTTGCTCCTCTACCGATATATATATATATATATATATATATATATATATATATATATATATATATATATATATATATATGTATATAAATTGAAGTTAATACAAAAAGTATTAACAATCTTGGAGCTATCGAATTGTTTACGCCCTGTTGCCATAGCAGCTGATATTTTCAATTGTTGAGAATGTCCCATTTTATTGATTAAATAAAAAATTAATTCGTCGATTCGCCACCGATATGAATTTGATCTTCAAAAATAATAATTTCTTTCTTCTATGTAACTGCTTCTGTTTCGGGTTTGTCATAATTTGAACCACATATTTTTAAAACGCATTTTCATGAGGCCCTGAACGGATTTTCACGATTTTCTTGCGGGATATTGAAATGGAACAATGGAGTCGAAAATAGCCCCTTGAAAAAATTAACATTTTTGAAATTTACGATCTTCCCCGCAGGTTTTATGCCACCATCAGAGACGGAGTCTAAATTTCCGTCTAAATGTGCAATTTTGAAATTTGTGTCGGTATACTGATTAAAACAAGACTTCTAACCTTTTATTTCTAGGTTTCCCATGATGCACCAGCAATTAGATCTCCCGAAATACACGGATTACAACGGAATGAGATCTTTCGCAGAGCGAATTAATTAGCAACGGGCGGAGATTGTGCTCCAAGTCCTACTAAGGTTGTCATGTAAATCATAAGGTCTCATTGTTGTGAACTAGTCAAAAAATCTGCGTATTTCTTCCGATATTCAAGCGTTTTTTTGCGATTTCTGAGCAAGTTAGAAATATTCCCTTCTACGAGGATAAAACTAAGATCTTCTAAGTTTTAAAATACCACTGAAGAAAGTGCTACTTTAAAGTTGGGAAATAAGGATAAGTTACATATCCATAAGTAATATTCAATCGCGCGGCGCTAGAATGATTACAACTAGGGATACGATATCGAAACGAAAGTATCGATACCGTAATCATATGATGTATCGAATGAAAAGTATCGATACCACAAAAGTATCGGGCCGGAAGTACCGATGTCACTAGAAAATCGAAAGAAAAATATCGAGTACAAAAGTACTTGGTATCGAAAGGAAATTACCGATGCCAGTAAAGTATCGATACTTTTTTCGTATCCCTAATTACAACACAACATTTGGCGTTTAATTTCTGTTTCCCATGATGCCCATGCAATCATATCGTCCGGAAATTCCCGGAAAACTTATTTGCAATAGTACAGGAGATTTTGCATCAAGCTCTAACGGTTGCCATGACAATAAGCGACTCCTCCTAGCCTCTGAAGTAATTAAGTAAATTCATTTTAATGTTATAATCAATCTCCTTAGCTTGAATATGTAATTTACGAGCAATTTAATTCGAAAAACTTCTGTTGAACTCTTTCCAATTTTGCGGTATGAACCCTGTAATTCGGTTACCGAATTACTGAGGCAAATCCTAGTCGACCACAGAACCAATACACAATGCAAAAGTTTTAGTACACTGCAATTATTAAAAAAGTAATTAATTTCTATTAATAAAGCCTAAAATTTTTTGAACTTTATTAATAATGTCATAAACATGAGGCATAATATGTAAGATTTTAGCCCAAAAGGACGCCTAAATCATATACTTTAATATTGAATTTAGGCAAGTATAATTTCCCCATTAATATTATAATGGAAAATAGTTTGATTCGTACTCCGACTAAAATATTTTATATAGGAACATTATTCAACATTTATGCGCAAACCATTAATTTTTAAATATTGGGTAAGAGAATTAAGACTGTTCTGCAAAACTAATGAATCCATAGTGTTCGCAGAAATCTCTATATGTATAAAACTCAGCCTGTCTGACTAGCTGGCTGGGGGTCTGCCGTCTCCTTCAAATATTTCTCGCTCAATATCTTAAGATCTACTAAGCCTAACGAGCTGAAATTTTCACAATCGTTAAACCACCATCGTATAGTCCTTAAAAAAATTAAACCTTTCCTTAAATGTCCCGGATTCGACTCCGGAAGACTATTATATTTTCCCATAAGTTCACACGGGATTTTCCATTTTTCAAGGTGCAAGGTTTATTTCTTTCATTAGTCAAAATACGTAAATATCTACCAATTTTCTCCATTTTTGCTTTATTTGACGGCTAAAACTGTGAAATATTTTATTCTTGCGTCGTTTAGACCTAACAAGGAAGAATTTGTCAGAAACACGCGTTTCATTTCGAAATTTTATGGCTTTTTCGTACTCTTTCCGGGTGTTGTCAAGGCGACCCACATTGTTGCCTCCGATTGAATTGGCGTCTATTAAGCCTTCAAATAGACAAAAGAATTACGTTATTCGCTTTTCACGAAGCATCGAAATTATTGTTGTAGCAACGTCAAACGTAATATATTCCAACTTAATCAATTGCAGATAAGTTTTATTTTATGGTTCAGGCAGAAAATTTTGGATTTATTTTTAACAATTGGTAACCCCTAAGAGTGAACCAATCCCTTCGAGTGTTCCGCTTGTGCAAAAAGTTGAGGAATAAAACCAGGTTAGATTTTTATTTCAGATTTTAGCCCGCGTAACTTAACCATCTTAGCACCTGGAGGAAAAACAACAAATATTGCTTACGAGGAAGCATTACAAACGAAAGGTAAATTACGATGATGTATTATTATTTTAGATTATTTTCAGACAGCCTCCGGTACCTGTGTTTTATATTTCGTTCTCTGACTTCTTTTTCAGTTGTGTTATTTTAACCTTCAGCAAAATAAATACTGTGCCGCTTTAATATCCCGAGCAACGCCGGGTAAATCTTCTAGTATATTATATATATAATACCTATTTGGTTCTTTTAATGATAATCAGGGGACTATAATATAATCCTGTTGAACTAAGGCGTGGAATTATGACGACCTTGTAAGCCTAAATCACGAAACTTACGCTTCTGCTGGTAATAAGTATTTTTATGACATCAACGAAAGGGATATTGCGCGATATGGACAAAGTGACATAGAGAACGAGGGTTTTTCTACACAGTGTTTCATTATGAGTGCTTTTTCAGTGAGGTTGGGTTAGTGAAGAAGGCCGAGATTTTCGGAGGAGCTAAAGGTGAGCTGGTGTTCTGGGAAACTGAAAATCAATACTTTAAGGGAAGATGTGTGTGTGTGTGTGAGAGAGAGAGAGGCTTCTCCATCCCCCTCTCTCTCTCCCTCTCTCTCTCTCCATTTTACGCATTGGCTCTCCTCCAAAGGGACACGCCCACTTAGGGTTATGCATCAAATGAAGGAAGGGAGAGGGACGGAAAGGGAGAGAGAGAGAAGGAGGGAGGTGTAAAAAAGAAGAGAGAGAGGGAGAAGACGAAAGGTCGTAAAATGTAGGGAGAGAGAGGAAGAGAAAGAGAAGAAGAAAATGAGAGGGAGGGAGAGAGAGAGAGAGAAAGCGAGAGAGAGGAAGGGAGAGAGAAGAAGAAAATGAGAGGGAGGGAGAGAGAGAGAGAAAGCGAGAGAGAGGAAGGGAGAGAGAAGTAAGGAGAGGGAGAGGGAGAGAGTGGGAGGAAGGAAGTGGGAAAGAAAGAGAGAGGAAGGAGAGAAAGGGAGGAAGAGAGGGAGGTAGAGAAAATGGGAGGGGAAGAGAGGGAGATAGAGAGGTAGGGAGAGGGAGGGAGAGAGTGGGAAAGAAAAATAGAGGAAGGAGAGAAAGGAAGGAAGAGAGGGAGAGGGAGGAAGAGGGAGGGAGAGGGATAGAGTGGGAGGGAGAGGGAGGGAGAGAGATAGAGAGGGAGGTAGAGGGAGGGAGAGGGAGGGAGAGGGAGGGAGAGGGAGGGAGAGGGATAGAGAGGGAGTGAGAGGGAGGGAGAGGGAGGGAGAGGGATAGAGTGGGAGGGAGAGGGAGGGAGAGAGATAGAGAGGGAGGGAGAGGGAGGTAGAGGGAGGGAGAGGGAGGAAGAGGGAGGGAGAGGGATAGAGAGGGAGGGAGAGGGAGGTAGAGAGAATGGGAGCGGAAGAGAGAGGGAGAAAGAGAGGTAGGGAGAGGGATGGAGAGAGTGGGAGTAAGGGAGTGGGGAAGAAAGACGGAGGGAGAGAGAGGGAGGGAAAGGGATGGAGAGAGAGAGGAAGATGCAGAGAGTGGGAGGTGAAGAGAGAGTGGGAGAGAGAGGAAGTGAGAGAGAGAGAGAGTAAGGTAGAGAGAGGTAGGGAGAGGGAGGAATAGAAAGGGATTGAGAGAATAGTTGAGAGAGAGAGATGGAGGGAATGATGTAGGGAGAGAGATGCGTAAAATTAGAAGAGAGAAGAAAAATCGGAAAAGGAAGGAAGGGAAAGAAAAGGACAGAAGGAGAGAAGAAGAAAATTAAGAGAAAAGAGGAGAGAGAGAGAGAGAGAGAAGAGTATAATTGAAGATAGAAGATGATAAATCGGATAAGGGAGGAAGAATGGGAGGAAGAGAAAAAGAAGGGCGTGAAGAAAAAGGAGGAAAAAGAGAGAAGAAAAGAGGGAGAGAGAGAGAGAGGGAGAGAGACGAAGGTAGGAGGGGGGGAGAGGTGTAAATTCTACCCCACATTCCCTCTCAATCAATCCTTCCCACTCTTAATTATCCCTTCCTTTAAGACTTTTCCTGTTCTCTCTCTCTCTTGCCTAACCTTATTATTTTTTCTGGTTCTCGTTCTCTTCCTTTCTCTGGTTCTTTTACAACTCTCTCCTAATATCCGTTTCTTTCTTCCTCTATCGTTCTCTCTCTCTTCCTCCTCTTCTCCCTTATCTTCTGTTCTTCTTCCTCCACTTCTCTCCTTCCCTTCCTTTGTCACCCTCTTCTTTTACACCTTATTTTCCTCCCTTGTTTTCATTCTTACTATTCTTCTCTCTCTCTTTTTCTTACTTCTCATTCGTCTCTCTCTCTCCTCATTCCATTTCTTTCTCTCTTTCCTCTTCTCTGCACTTCCCTCTCTGCCTTCCTCTTCTCCCTCTATCTTTCTATCTCTCTTTCCATTCCTTTATCTTATTCTCTTCCCTCAAATCTTTCTTTTTTACGCCCTTCCTCTCTCGCTCTCTTTCTTCCTATTCTTCTGTCTCTTTATCCGTTTCTATTCATCTCTCTCCTTTTGGCTGTCTCCTCCCTGTCATGTTTTATTTCTTCCTCTATTCCTTCCCTCTTCTTCTTTATCTTTGCCCGTATATCTTCCTCTCTTTCTATCTCTCTGCAATCTTGTTTTTTTTCTTCTCACTCTCTCTTCCTCTGTTTTTATTTATTTTTATATCCTTCTCTCTGCTTCCTCCCTCTATCTGCCCTCTGTTTCTCTCTGTTTTTCCTCTCTTTTTCCTTCGTTCTTTATCTTTCCTACTTCGGATCTGTTAATTCACCCTTATCTTACTCTCTCTTTTCTTTTCTCTCTTCATTTTCTTCTCTTGCTTCCACTTCCTCTCCTTCTTTTCGTCTCTTCCTCCTCTTCCTCTCCTCTTCCTCTCCTCTTTCTCTCCTTCTCGTCCACTCTTTCTCTTCCTTGCTGTCTCTTCCTCTCCTTCTCTTCCTCTTCCCTTTCTCTGCTCTTCCCCTTCTCTTCTTCTCCTCTTTATCTCCTCTTCCTTTCTTCTCTTCCTCTCCTTCTCTTCCGCTCTTTCGCTTCTCTTTCTTCTTTCTCTCCTCTTTATTTCCTCTTTATCCCCTTCCCTTTCTTTCTTTCTCTTCCTCTTCTCTTTCTCTCATCTTTATCTCCTTATCTTCTTTCTCTTCTTCTCCTTCTCTTCCTCTCCTTCTCTTCCTCTCCTTCTCTTCCTCTCTCCTCTCCTCTTTCTCTCCTGTTTCTCTCTTCATCTTCTCTTTCTCTCCTCTTTCACTCCTCTTCGTCTCCTCTTCCTCTCCTTCTCTTTCTCTCTTTCTCTTCCTCTCTTTCTCTTCCTCTACTTCTCTTCCTCTCCTTGTCTTCCTCTCCTCTTTCTCTCTTCCTCTCTATCTCTTCCTTTCCTCTGTATCCCCTTCTCTTCCTTTCTTTCTCTTCCTCTCCTTCTCTTTCTCTCTCCTCTCCTCTTTCTCTCCTCTTTCTACCCCGTTCATCTCCTCTTTATATCCTTCTCTTTTTATCTTCCTCTCCTCTTCCTCTCTTTCTCTTCCTCTCCTTCTTTTCCTTTCTTTCTCTTCCTCTCCTTCTATTCCTCTCTCCTCTCCTCTTTCTCTCCTGTTTCTCTCTTCCTCTCTCCTCTCCTCTTTCTCTCCTGTTTCTCTCTTCCTCTCCTCTTTCTCCCCTATTCCTCTCCATCTCTTGTCCTCTTTTTCTCTCTTCCTCTTTTCCTCCATTTTACAATATTTCTTCATCTCCCTCATATTCTATCTCACTCCTTACCGTCTTCTGCTTCGCTACTTTCTTCCTTTGTCTATCTCCCACCCTCTGCTCTCTCTCTCTCAATCTTCCCATCTCCCTTTACCTTCTTCACCTCTCTCTTCCCCTCTTCCTTTCTCTCTTTCACTCCCTCTCTCTTCTTCCACATTCACTCACCAGAACTCGGCAGTTACAAATATAAATTTTCATTCTTTCTGTTGAGACGCAGGAATTAATTGGGATATTTGTCGAGGCAATGAAAATAAACAAACCCTTTAAAAACCTCTTCGTATAACCGATTGATGTATTTGTCGTCGGGAAAAGAAAAACGAACAATTGCAACATTTTAAAATCGAATTGGATAGCAATATTTGTTTCGTAAAATCGGATAATAACCCCCGATGGGCTCAAAAATCTATTGTAATAAAACTTTCCCGTTTGAAAGCGGTGGACTCGTTGCCACGGCAGTTGCTATTTCCTATTGTTGGAAACCGTATGACCTTTTTATCGAAAACAAGTGAGTGAAGAATTGCGGAACGAATTACGATTATGACGTCATCGCAAGAATACATCTGTCGATTGAGATACGACGTCATATGAATACATAAATTCCCTTTAAAGGCGTTATATCGTTTCCATGTAATAACATGTTTTCCATTTAAAGGCGGTGGACTTGTTGCTATGGCAGTTTCACTTCCCATTGTTTACAAGATGACACAAACGGAACTTATGATGCCCGCTTTCCATTTAATCATTTATTACTTTCTCCATATACGTAGTATGAGAAAGTATTGTTTTGATGAAAAAAATAGAACTCGAGATTGCAACGGTAACACACGTTTTAAGGTTCCCTGAACACGTTCTGACTAGTTTCGCGATGATATCTGTGTGTCTGTCTGTCGGTCTGTATGTGATAGATTTTTGTAGGCGCTCTTAACTCAAAATCTATTAATCAGATCACTGCGAAATTTTATATTGAACATTTTTATGACAGTTAAAATATCTGATATGTTTTTGGTAAAAATCGGTCGACCAGAAGTGGGTGTTTACTCTTGCCACTTATCCGTTATTCTGAAATATTTGCTTTAATATTTTATAAGTGTAAAAACGTACTGGAATAAATGTTGTAGAAAATTTTATTTTCTACAACCTTTGTTTGAAACATTTTCCCATATAATGCATTTTTTAAGAGATATCTTATATTTTTAGCTGACACCACCACGCCACCTACCGATGACTATTGTTAACAATTGACGCTTAGTTACGTCTTAGTAACGCTCCTTTTTTATTTCACAATTGTCAACCGGAAGTAAATATTGACGACGATCCCAGAGCTATCAACATGTAATTTGCCGTATAAATATGGAGAAAGTCACGTGTTGCCCACACCAGTTTATTTTGGATTGAATACAATGTTTTGCTCTAATTCGACGCGGATTTGAATCCCGTCTTCGAGAAGTGCAAACCTCGTTCTTTCTGCTATAGAACTGTTCATGCTCCTAGCTCCTATCTAAATTTTAACTAATATAAAAATACAAATTTAAAATTCCCTGCAATGATATTATTCTTTCCTTTCCGGGAAAGATGAAATGGAACTAAAGGGTGTGGTAATAGACGACTATTACTCATAATACTAATGATAGAACGGCAGGACTTATTTATTAGAAATTAGAACAACACAATACAGTATATGCAAAAAGTACAAATAATCAGTAATACAAATATACAAGGAGTAAGACATTATACAGATATGCGGAGAATATTGTGAAATAATCAATATATATAAAGGCAATTTATAATATAGTTTCAACATATAGTTACAAAATACAAGATAATTCTTAAACTGTAACATCATCATTACTACTTCTTGTTAAGGTCCCGCTAAGCCATACTGGATTGTCAGCAGGTTCCTAATTGTTCCTTATTCTGCCATTAAAGATAACGTAACCTATATTACACATATATAACGTTAATCGTGTTTTCCTAATAATAAAAATAATAATAACCTTATAATAAAACGAATTTATAAGATGTGTAGCCATAACATTCAACAATACATCCAGAAAATCTGGCTTCTCCAAGTTGCGGGATTTCGGAGATATCGCCCCGAACGGACGGACAGACAAACCTAACGCCTGAGAGATTATTTTTTAGGGAAAGAAAAAAAAACAGCTGAAGAGCGAAAACTAATCAACGCGCAGCTTTACGAAACCTTCCCCATTCTCCCGCTCCTTAAAGAGCGCCGGACTTGGAAAATTAACTCGGGAAGAAATAATTGAACAGCGTTTATCCCTTTCCGGTCACCCGATCAATTTTCGGGAGTCCCGTCTTTTACCGTTCTTGAAAATTGCTTCCAACCCACACTCTTCGAAAAAACCCCAACCCTCTTTTTATCACTCCCACACGCTTATCCTCCCCTTCAACTTTTTTTTCCTTTCTCTCTCTCGAACTCGACCGTAATGGGTTTAATTGCGCATTAACCGGTTTCATTTGTTTTTTTTTTTAAATCATCTCCCGCTTTTCCCCTTCTTCCCCCTCCCCTCCCTCCCCCCTCCCCTCCCCTCCCCCCTCCCCTCCCCCTCCCCCTCCCCCTCCCCTCCCCCTCCCCTCCCCCCTCCCCTCCCCCTCCCACTCCATCGCAATCACCAGGACAGCGACGCGGCAACAATCGACCCCGGGTGCGCGCGGGGGTTTTTTCAATTTTTTTTTCTCTCGCGGGTAGGGGAGGTGGGGGGGGGGTGAGGGAAAAAAAGGTGAAGATCGAAATTCGTCCCCGATATTAACACGGCGGACGAAATTGAAAAATTCTCTCACGCGCTGCGGGCAATTATGATCGAATGGAAAAGCGAGGGGGGGGGGGGAATGGGAGGAACGTGTAAAAAAAAAGTACGAAGACAGGGAGGGGGGGATTTAAAAAAAACAAATGAGGTACGATATTGCGGGGGTTTTTTTGTTAAGGAGATGAGACGATTGGTAATGGTTTCACAGGCTGTTGCCCGGGAAACGCTGTAGTTTAGCGAAAGTTATCATTACCCCATTTACCTACCAAGAGCGTCCATATAAAACCAATTTTTATTGACGTCTTTCGTGATTAATTATCGCGATAAATATATATATATATATATATGCTAGTAGAAGGTGCTTGCATACTGCAAGCATTTCATCTCATCTTGAAAAAACAATAATCTTTCAGAGATATTTCATCGTGGGAAATATTTCTTTAATTCAAAACATTTCTCACCTCGTGACCGGTTTTCGTTTTTTCATTATGAATCAATAATGGAGTAAAACAATCACTAATTTTTGCAATTTTAGGAATATTATACTTTCCCCACATTGGGATAATAATGCCTCACATATTCCTGCCAAATTTTAAATTTGTGGCACAATTAGAAGTGAAATAACGTTCATCAAATTATTTAAATTTAAATCATTTTTAACGGCAGCAATAACGATTTCGTAGGCACATTGAAATATTTATTCGTTTTATATATATATATTAAACTCGAAATGATTTTAAAATTTCAGCTCCCTAACTCGCCGCGTAGTGCATGAACTTTTACCTATTTTTTTAAACTTTAGGAATTTTTAACCTGCCAAACAAATTAAAATGTCAAAATTTTCATAATCCCCATTTAGTCTTTTTACAAATCCTACCTTTAAAAAAAAAATTCATCCCCGTAACACATTCGGAAATACACAAACCTGAAAATTTTGTTCAAACAATTGCGAATTTTTAGCGGGCGCATTGTTGCGCTTTTTCATGCTACGGTGGTTATGTTACGCGGGATAAAATCTAAAATAAAAATATAACCTGGATTTATTCCTCAACTTTTAGCACCGATGTAACATTCGAAAGGACTGGTACACACTCTGGAGGTTACCACATTAAAAAATAAATCCAAAATTTTCTGCCCGCAATACACACGGGTGAACCATACAATCATACTTATCTGCAATTGATTAAGTTGGAATCTATCACGTTTGACGTTGCTACAACAATAATTTCGATGCTTCGTAAAAAGCGCGAAGCGAATAACGTAGTTCTTTTGTCTATTTGAAGGCTTAATAGACGCTAATTCAATCGGAGGCAACAATGTGGGACGCCTTGACAACACCCGGAAAGAGTACGAAAAACGATAAAATTTAGAAAATAAATGCATATTTCTGACTAATTCTTCCCTGTAACATCTAAACATCAAAATAATAAGATAGTGTAATGTTTTTGCCGTCGAATAAAGTAAAAATGGAGAAAATCGGTCGATATTTACGTATTTTCATGAGCGAAAGAATAAACCTTGCACCTTGAAAAATCGAAAATCCCGTGTAAACTTATGGGAAAATATAATTGTCTCCCGGAGTCAAATCCGGGACTTTTTCGGTAAGGTTTGATTTTTTTAAGGACCATACAATAGTGGTTTAACGATTGTATAAGTTTCAGCTCGTTAGGCTTAGTAGATCCTAAGATATTGAGCTAGAAATATTTGAAGGAAACGGCAGACTCCCAGCCAGCCAGGCAGGTTGAGATAGAGAAGAGACGAGAAAATTTACCCGTGATTCACACGGGTTGCTGTTTAAATGAAATAGAGAACATATTTTACTACCAAAATTAATATAGTTTATTTTAAACTTTTCATATGCATTTTTGAAATACAAATTATTTTATTCCAATGCTTTTTTATAGACAATATTAAACGCGTAAATACTCTCCGGCAACTTGTTGAAAAACAAAACCTAAATTCAAGTTTAAATTAAATAATATACCAAATTATTACACCACTTTTAAACATGGTTTACTAAATAAGGATATTTATTAAGTAACTAAATAAATAAACCGAAGCAACATTAAGTCCTTGGACTTTTAACAATGTCATTGTCGTCAAGGCATTTATCGTTAAAAACGCAAATTTAGTCCAAATTAATGGGAATTAACATGAGCTGCGAGCGATTTCCAGTCAAAGACGATAAGATTAAGAAATTATGATCATTCTTCTTAAATACTGTGCAGGTACGAAGTCCTTACGTCAATCTGTCGAATTTATATGAGCAAATGAATGAAAGTCTGCACTTATAAAAGTCAATTTTTACGAGTGATCTTGGGGGGAATAGAAAAATGCGAATAACGTTTTTAAGGGAAATCTGTCGGGAATTTAAACAACCCTACGGCCTTTCCCTTGGTGCCCCCCAATAATCATGCCACGATTCGTTACGATACCTTTGAAATTGTGGACTTGTATAGGATAACATATATGCATCCAAACATTTGAAATTATAGTATAGATAGTTCATCAATCCCCATAATTAAATTTAGTAATGTTTCTATTAAATACTAGTAGATGGTGCTTTAATTCTGCAAGCGTGTCATCTCACCTTAAAAAAAACATTCATTTTTCAGACATATTTCGTCATAACAAATACTTTTTTAATTCTAAAGATTTCACCTCCGCAGCGATTTTCGTTTTTCCCTTATGTAAGAATAATAGATTAAAACAATCCCCAAACTTTGCAATTTTAAGAATTTTATACTTTCTCCATTATGGGATACTAATGCTTCACATTTCTGCCAAATTTTAAAGTTGTAGTACTTCTAGAAGTGAAATAATATTTTTTCAATTGTTTACATTTTAAACATTTTTAACGGCCGCCGCAATATGTTTATGGAGAGATTCAAATATTTATTTGTACAAATGCACTACTCTGTAAATAACTTGAAAATTTCAGCTTCCTAGCTCATCCCGTAATGTCTAAACAGCTATATATTTGATTAAATTTTAAGAATTTTTAACTGCCAAACAAATTAAAATATCCAAATTTCTATAATTTTTATTTCGTTTTTTACAAATCTTACCTCTCAAAAAAATTTCAGCTCCGTAGCACATTCGGAAATACATAAACCTTGAAAATTTGTTTAAACTATTGGGAATTTTTAGCGGCCGCATTGTTGCACTTTTTCAACATTTTCGTTTTTTCTAGTCGGTTTTGCGTAAAATCCTACCCAAGAAAAACATTTCGAATCTCCAGCTTATCTGGAAGTGCCTAAACATTAGTATCCTCCTCCTCCTCTGTAAGGAACGTCTATATATAATGGTGATATATTGACGACGACATCATATATATATAGGTCGTAAATTGAAATCACCATATTTAAATGCACTCTGTCGATTCCCTTTGGAAAAGTATTGAATTGACGCTATTGCGATACAGATCACCAAAACCCATTTAAAAGTATTAGATTCGTTGCCATGGTAGTTCATAGTGTTAGGCTGGTTTCCGAGGGAAAAATTGCCTCATGAAATGATTGTCTGTGTGTATGTGACTCACCCACTAACGACTTTTGAATCAATGGACCGATTTTCGTGGAACTTGGAATGATGCTCGTTCTCCCCAAGATCCAACCAATATTATTTTATTGCGCGAAGATTGAAATCCCGGGTTCGAGTCCAGGAACGTTTTTCCCCCAGTTTGCTTTACACAGGAAATCCCAAATCCATCGTGCGGAGATGTTTTCTTTAATACTTTAAAATATCTTAAAATGGTAATATTGGAGCGAGATTTGTACTGTTCTAAGGGGATAATAATGTAGATTCTAATTCTTATGATCGAATTTTGATAATTGTTCGTATTTTCTTGAATTTCTGCTAAAACCGTAGAGTGGATAAGAAAATAATCCATTTGTTTACTTGTCTATGCTGTAGCCGAGTTCGGTAATAATCGTCTCCATGGCAACAATCCGAGAAAATGAAATTTTAAACGCAAAAAAACGTTTGAAATCGCATTTTCTCGGGTCGTTGCCATGGAGACGATTGTTACCGAACTCGGCTTGAGCATAGACGAGCGAACAAATGGATTATTTTCTTATCCACTCTACTACCCTTCAGTAATGGACAGTAGATACATACATATTAGCGTAAAAGCAGTAGCATTTATTAAATTCGTTTATCTAAAAGAAACACATGCAAAATATAATCTCAGAAAGATATTTTGGCATTGCTATTTTAAACCGAATAACGCTCTATTAATTTGCTTTCCAATTTTTTTCTATCATTGGCAAACTATGAATTGCAAACGGTATTTATGGTACGAGAATTCCTTGGAATGACTGACACACGCCGAAACATTTCACGTCAAATATAAAGTAATCAATTGAGGTCTTCGACTTTGGGAAACCGGCCTCCATTAAGTTCCGGTTTTTTTGGATTTCTTGTTCCCGATTAAAGAACAACTTTCTCCTCTAAATCAGCACTGGTTCGATTTTAGTCTTCCAATATGATAAAACCTCATTCTTTCTCCCCTAGGACAATTTTCGTCTCGAGTTCCCGCGTCCATTTAACAAATTTCGAAATTCAATTCAATTTGACGCCCTGATCAGATTTTCATGTCTATCTCATGGGGCATAGAAATGTAAAAATGTGGTAAAAAATAAACTGATGTTGGCAACACATGAATTTCTCCATATTTATATGGCAAATTACGTGTTGTTAGCTATGGGATCGTTGTCAATATTTACTTCCGGTTGACAATTAAGAAAATAAAAAGGAGCGTTACTAAGACGTAACTAAGCGTCAGTTGTTAACAATAGTCTTCGGTAGGTGGCGTGGTGGTGGCAGCTAATAATATAAGATATCTCTTAAACAATGCAATATATGGAAAAATGTGTCAAACAAAGATTGTAGAAAATAAAATTACCTACAACTTTTATTCCAGTACAGTTTTACATTTATCAAATATTAAAGCAAATATTTCAAAATAACGGATAAGTGACAAGAGTAAACACCCACTTCCGGTCTATCGATTTTTACCAAAAACTAATCAGATCTTTTAACGTTTGTGAAAATGTTAAATATAAAATTTTGAGTAGACCGGATTAATAGTTTTTGAGTTAGAGCACCCACAATAATCTGTCACTTGCAGACAGACACACAGACATAGTCATAACGTGCTCAGGGGACCTTAAAACATGTATTTCCGTTGAAATCTCGAAATCGATTTTTTTTCATGGTAAAACAATACTTTCTCTATACTTCGCATACGGAGGAAGTAAAAAAAAACCGATAAAAATTCATTTTTTTGGAATTTTCGATTTTCCCCCGTTGGTTGTACCTCATTATCCTGTAAAAAAAAACCTCACGTGTCTATTTCTTCTAAAAGTTCCTAAACATTTATACACTTCTGAGTATATCCTCCTATCTCGTACGTAAGAAACATTTATTTGTAATGGCCCAGGGAGATGACCGACGAGATTAGGCGAGTTTTAAACTGTCAAATTTCGCGAATAGATGTGACGCGAGGCTATTAATATCCTAGCATTTATGGGAAGCCGGCAACAATGCATATCACTGAGAATGCCTCAAACTTTCGCGTTAAAAAACTGATCTGTTTATCGATTCGACGCGATAATCGATAGTTGGAAAACAAACTTAGGTTCCTTTAAGCGTTGGTTGTTTCGAGTCTCGAACTAATACGATAATTCTAAATAATTTTAATATGCTAATGATTAATGCCGTGCATCCAAATATATTCATTCTAGTAAATAACTAATGCTGTTTAAATTGGTTGCTATGAAAATCATTTTCCTCTCCTTCAATCTCTCTTTCTTTATCTCTCTCTCTCTCTCTCTCTCTATCGTATTAAAAGCACTCAAAAAAACGCTTTCACACGTTAAGGACTGAAACAACAATAGGATTTCGAGGTTTAACAATGTAATGGGTTGGCGTGGCAACGTCCCGTCAAAATGCCAAGATTATTCTAAAATGGATCGTTCAGACGATAAACATGAGAGATTTCTAGCTGAAGGCAAAATAAGACTGAAACAATAAGAAATCTCAAAATGTTTTTTTATTTATTTATTTATTTTATTTATTTATTTCCATGCGGCCCCTAAACAGCCGTAATCGGCCTTTTACAGGGGGCTCATTAACATAACAACAAGGACCATCACAAACATCCATGCCCTAGGTGAAGAAAAACCCACCTAGGCGGGATTCGAACCCGCGACCTTCGGGTTGGCAGGCGAGGACGTTACCCCCGCCACCACCGAAGCCAAAAATATTTGAAATCCAACTCGTTTCGGGCAAACAGAAATTGCTTGACAGAGAAATACATTACACAATACAATTCTTATATGCCCCATAAATTATTTATAATTATTTATACTATTAGAAGGTGCTTGCATACTGCAAGCATTTTATCTCACCTTGAAAAAATATTAATATTTCAGAGAGATATTTCATCGTGAGAAATATTTCTTCAATTCAAAAGATTTCTCCCCTGGACGGGTTTTCGTTTTTTCATTATGGAACAATAATGGAGCAAAACAATGACTAATTTTTGCAGTTTTCGAAATATTATACTTTTTGCACATTGAGTTAATAATGACACACTTTTCTGCCAAATTTTAAATCTATAGTACAATTAGAAGTGAAATAACATTTATCTGATTGTTTAAATTTAAATAATTTTTTTAACGGCCGCAATAACAATTTTATTGATAAATTGAGATTTTTATTCGTTTACATAAACTAACCTCTAAATAATTTAAAACTTTCAGCTCCCTAACTTGCGGCGTAGTATCTAAGCATTTAGCTATTTGTTTAAACTTTAGGAATTTTTAACTGCCTAACAAATAAAAATATCGAAATTTCTATAGTCCCTATTTCGTTTTTTTACATTCCCTACTTCTAAAAATAATTGTTGCTCCCGTAGCACATTTGGAAATACAAAAACCTTGAAAATTTTGTTTAAGCAATTGCGAATTTTCAGCGGCCGCATTGTTGCACTTTTTCGAGATTTTCGTTTTTTCTAGCCGGTTTCGCACAAAATCCTACCTAAGAAAAAAATTTCGAATCTCCAGCTCATCTGGAATTTAAAATTTGGCGGAAATATGTGGCATTATTAACTCCAATGTGGGAAAAGTATAATATTTCGAAAACTGCGAAAATTAGCGATTGTTTTACTCCATCATTGTTCCATAATGCACAAACGAAAACCCGACCAGAGGAGAAATCTTTAGAATCGAAGAAATATTTCTCATGATGAAATATATTTCTGAGAAATTGATGTTTTTTTCAAGGTGAGATTAAATGCTTTGCAGTATGCAAGCAGCTTCTACTAGTAAGTTATATCCTCCTCTGTAAGAAACGTCGATATATAATGACATTGAATACTAGCATCCCTCCCATCCCCTCTTCCTCCCACCCTCTCATCCTCCCTCCCTCCCATACTCCCTCCCATCCTCCCTCCCTCCCATCCTCCCTCCCATCCTTCCTCCCCCATCATCCCTCCCTCCCATACTTCCTCCCATCCTCCCTCAAGTCTCTGGATGCCGACTCTGGAATAACTTACAGTTAGATCATAATATTAAAACATCCCCTCCTTAAACTCCTTCAAACCTGCCTGTCTCACTAATCTTCTAAAACATCAAAGCAATACTTAATCACCCTCGTACTCACCTATCTCATTATCGTTACTCAATACTTCCTTTTTATCCTGTTGTACAAAAAACCTTTAAGATTTCCTGCAAATCTTTTTCTTCGTATTATTGTTAAGTGTACATTTGATATTTATAGATTGTTTATTATTCTCATTGACAAATAAGTCTCCTATTTAAATATTGTAATTTCTTTTTTTCTTGTTTATTTTTGTGTATTATTATACTTTTAAGCCGCTATGTAAGCATTAATTTTTCTTCACTTCGTGGGTGTTTTCCTGCGTGGGTTTTTACTAGGTTGGTCAAGGCAGGTCCTTCCTAGGTTTTTTCCCACAAACACCATGTCTTTCTTAGAAGTACTTACCTATTTCGCACTGTCTGTGTTTCGTATTTTATTATCTAAATAGTTTCGACGATAATATTACTTTTTTTATAATATAATTTGACATAGACGAAGGGTTAAATGTAAGAGTGGACCTTATGGTCTAAATTTCGCCCAAATAAAGACATTTATCTATCTATCTATCTCTCCCTCCTCCCATCATCCCTCTCCCCCCATCCTCCCTCCCTCCCATCCTTCCTCCCTCCCCTCTCGCCCCCTCCCTCTCATATATGGATATAAATGTATGTACATATGTTTGTATTTATGAACGATTTTTTCTCATTTTCTCACATTATTGAATTTTTTTTCCTTCCCCTGAACTATTTTAGAAATTTTCGCGGTTTTTTACACCTCTCTTCTCTTAGTAGGTGTTTTCCGCGGTGGGAATTTTTTCTGTGTTAAAACATAACTGATACACAGTTTTTTATGAACCACAAAACTTACATTCTTTGGTAATGCTCTGTTATCTACTAACAAATGTATTTACTTGTAATTAATATGTATTTTGTTGAAATCTGTATGTAATTTATTTCTCTAATTTTGTAAATATTGTATTTACTTATATGACGAAAGGGTTAAATGTAAGAAGGGACTACATAGTCTCTATTTCGCCCTAATAAAGTCGTTTGTCTGTCTGTCTGTCTGTCCCATCCTCCCTCCCTCCCATCCATTCTCCCTCCCATCCATCCTACCTCCCATCTTCCCCCCCTCCCATCCTCTCTCCCTCCCTCCCATCCTCCTTCCCTTCCACCATCCCTCCCTCCCATTCTCCCTCCCTTCCACCATCCCTCCCTCCCATCCTCCCTCCCTCCCATCCTCCCTCCCCCATCCTCACTCCCTCCCATCCTCCCTCCCTACCATCCATCCTCCCTCCCATCCTCCCCCCTCCCATCCTCCCTTCCTCCCATCCTCCTAACCGCCCTCCCTCCCTCCCTGCCAACCTCCCTCCCTCCCATCCATCCTCCCTCCCATCCTCCCTCCCTTCCATCCATCCTCCATCCCATCCTCCCTCCCTCCCATCCTCCCTCCCTCCCATCCTCCCTCCCTCCCATCCTCCCTCCCTCCCTATATAGTTAAGGAATTTTGTGTTTGCAAGG
Source organism: Tanypteryx hageni (assembly GCA_028673005.1). Lineage (NCBI taxonomy): Eukaryota > Metazoa > Arthropoda > Insecta > Odonata > Petaluridae > Tanypteryx > Tanypteryx hageni. The sequence goes on along the minus strand of CM054119.1, from coordinate 19,557,346 downwards.
TTGTGATCAGAAAAGGGAGGTATGTAACACTACCAACCTTTCACCGCGTTAAGATAGGCTAGCATAAAGAGAATTCACTTGGCACGGAAACACTTTCCGCGGTTTCACGTAACACGGCATATTTTTCCCTACTCAATACTTAGTGTAGGGGAAAGTATTGTATGATAAAAATCGAATTCGGGATTTCAACGGAAACACACGTTTAGAGGTCCCCTGAACCCGTTTCGACTATTTTCCCCGTGGGTGCCTGTACCGGAATGTTGTGGGTGCTCTAATTCAAAAACTATTAATCAGGTCAACGCGAAATTTTACATTTTCACATTTTTGTAAAAGTTATAAGATCTGATTGGTTTTTGGTAAAAATCGGTCCACCGAAAGTGGGTGTTTACTCTTGTCACTTATCCGTTATTTTGAAATACTTGCTTTAATATTTGATAAATGTAAAACTGTACTGGAATAAAAGTTGTAGGAAATCTCATTTTCTACAACCTGTGTTTGATACATTTTTCCATATTGTTTAAGAGATAAATTATATTTTTAGCTGCCACCACCACGCCACCTACCGAAGACTACTGTAAACAATTAATGCTTAGTTACGTCTTAGTAACGCTCCTTTTTATTTTCTTAATTGTTGGAGCTTTGTGGCTATATCCAATAACAAAAGGCAATGGCTTGAGTTTATTTCTGTTTTTTTGCGTAGTCTTTAAAATTTTCTCGCATTTCCTTAAAATATTTATTATCATTTAACCTATTTGGAATTTTTAGAAATATAATACAGGTATGGAGAAAGTCATGTGGTGGCCACGTCAGATTTTTTATAACTTCGGAAGGAGACAGGCGGTATTAATATAAATAGCCTAGCGAGATATCCCGGTAATTATAATTCAAACCGGGCGCAGGGAAGAGTTGTTGAAAGATAATGAAAGAATGGGACGTGTTGGACCGGAACACGGTTGTTGCATGGCTGCGTGTGTGGTTGGCTGTTTATGGGGGGTTGGGGTGAACTGAAGAAAAGTCCCTTTTCTTAATCGCTCATTTACCCGGAACAAAAAAATAATAATGTTACAAGATAGGGAACGTTGATGAAAAAATAATTTTCCGTACACTTAGTTTGGGGGAGGGGGGGAGAAAGGAAGAGAAAGAGAGGAGGA
>CM054119.1:19538383-19555695 GCA_028673005.1 Tanypteryx hageni | reverse complement strand
GTAGCATTAGTACCCCATAATGGAGAAAGTATAAAATTCTTAAAATTGCAAAGTTGGGGGATTGTTTTAATCTACTATTTTCACATTAGGGAAAAACGAAAATCGCTGCGAAGGTGAAATCTTTAGAATTAAAACAATATTTGTAATGATGAAATATTAAAAATAAATGTTTTTTTATGTTGAGATGATATGCTTGCAGAATGCAAGCACCAATTACTAGTATATCTATATTTCTTCCCTCTCCTCCTCTCGAATCTACTATGTTTCCACCGCTCTTCATCTGTTCTCCTCTATCTCTTCATTTATCCTTCCATATTTCTTTTCCCCTCCCGACTTCTGCCCATCTTTCGCCCTCTCCCCCCCCTCTCTGACCACTCCTTCCCCTCCCGCCCCCCTCCGTTACCAATGGCAACCACACCTCCGAAGCACGTTCTCTTCCGATTATGGCGAAGATCACAATCTTTATAATTATTTTTGTAATTATTTTTCTTCGGGTTTTTTAAAATAGTTTCAGTGCCTTCCCCGGAATGGAAATTCTCTTCAGCCTTAATTGCTCACGTCACCTTATATATATATATATATATATATATATATATATATATATATATATATATATATATATATATATATACTTACCGATATGAGATACTCTGGAATCCCATTTAAAAACGTAGATTGCAGGTTTAAGGGGTGACCTCTTCGTAAACACAACAGAAACTTCATTTATGTATACGTTACGGTAAAGGTACGTAATAGGGAAATGTGTACATTTACCACCAAGCTCGGTAAATGTAAGTTTACGTTTCCAGAAATACGTATTATCCGTACATTTCCCGGTAAAATTGCACTTTTACCGATGTGCCTTGGTAAATGTGGAAATAAGTAAGAATGAGAAATGCTACATTTTTATAATTACGTTAATTTATTACAGAAATCATCCAGGGTTCGACTCCACTGGTATTATATTCTAAGATGGACGCTTCCCAACCCGAGGGGGGAACACAGTGAACGTCAGGAGGAACCGAAAAAACTTCGACTAACTTACCCAACCCGGTGGGTCCGGGTAAAATTTGTCTTAATGTTCAAATTTAGTTTAGTTAGTTGTGCACATTTACCACGAAATTTACACATTTACCGGACAACGCACAGTTACCGTACTTCTAAACAGACGTTCGCGACGGCACCATGTTGTGGCCTGTGTTGCGACGTTTATCCACATTTACCAGTGTCTCTAGGCAAATGTGTACATTTCCCCAATCCAACCGGTAAAAGTATCTTATACTTACATTTACCGAACTTGGTGGTAAATGTGCACGTTAACCGGGAAATGTACACTTTTACCGGACTACGCACATTTACCGTGATATATATATATGGATGTCAACAAGGTGTTGGGATGAGGAAACCCAGTGAGCACTCACCAATCAGACGACTTCAGGTTGGCGAGGCCCCGGGGATGTCGAAGCGACACACGTAAAATAACACAAAAACACAGAAACATCACAAACGTAAAGCTTTCGGAACTACTCCTTCTTCAGCTACAGAGAGAGTTCTCTCTCTTAGAAGCCTGAAGTTTCTCAGGATTTCAGTGTTAAGGACTCTCTACGCTATGACTAAAAATAATTTCGAATGAGGTCTCGGATTTGATGCCAGAGATTGAATTTCGTTTCCCGTAAGACAACACGTGAAAAAAATCACCTTTTTGGTTTGAAGCCTTTCATTCTTTTCCTCTTTAAAACATCTTATAATCAAGTTATCGACACGAAATATACGCCAAAACACTCCAAAATGAATGAGGATTCCTATTCTCACTGTTGAATACTCAATCTCACGCTAATTCGCTCGTATTTTGAATTTATACAAGAGTTTTGGTAAGTTTTTTTTTAACATTTCAATATTAAGATCCCATTGTTACGGGTATTGTTGTCCCAGGTAGTTTTAATCTATATGCACTTATATAAAAGTCTTAAAGATAGAAAATAAGATTAAAACTTGCTCGAAATGACCGATGATATGAATTTAATGCAAATTAATCTGCCGAAGTATTCATGTTAGTTATATTTTTTAAATCTATAAGCCTGCCAACTTGGTCCTCAACTTGGTGAGTGTCCGCTGGGCTTCCTTCAACACCTTGTTGCCACCCTCATCACTACCTTTTCTTTTCCTTAAGTTAATATATATATATATATATATATATATATATATATATATATATCGCATTTCATTTAGGCAGATATGCCCATGTTGTATAATTTGATCCTTTGCCATGGCAACAGCCGCTGGTGATAGTTGTAGTGATAGTTGGTAAAGGAAACGAAAGACAAATGAAATACGAAAAGTTTAGCGTGGATGCTATGTTAATCTGTGAGTTTACATAGGGTTTTGTCGAAATCAATGTCCGTATTAATAATTCTTTTGCGGTTTTTATAAATACGTAAATTTTCCAAAGTATTTTAGTGAGTCGTTTGACGTAATCAATTAATTTAATGTCATTCAAGTTGATACCGTGTCCTGTCTCGACTGTATGTTTGGCTACGTTCCATTTTTCAGAACGATTATATTTGTAATGTGCTAAATGCTCCTTAAACCCTGCAATTATTTTCCTTTTGGACTGTATATTGTTTGTCACAGTGTGAACTTTGTATTTTATGAATCCCAGATTTGTCTGACTCTTCTGCCTTGTCTTTCGTACTGCCTAATAATTTTTTTTAATTCTCGTGGATTCGTGTACACATTACATTGGCATACGCGTCAACATTTTGGTATCCATAGCAACAAGTAACAGTTTTGTTCACACATACTCACTGCGAAAATTGACGAAAGGGCATTTCTTTTTAATATTCACGACTAGGGATACGATATCCAAACGAAAGTATCGATACCTTAATCATACGATGTATCGAATGAAAAGCATCGATACCACGAAAGTATCGGACCGAAAGTACCGATGTCACTAAAAAATCGAATGAAAAGAATCGAGTACGAAAGTACTTGGTATCGAAAGGAAATTACCGATGTGAGTAAAGTATCGATACTTTTTTCGTATCTAAGGATACGAAATCGAACCGAAAGTATCGATACCTTACTCATATGATGTATCGAATTAAAAGTATCGATACCACAAAAGTATCGGACCGAAAGTACCGATATCACTAGAAAATCGAAAGATAAGAATCGAGTACAAAAGTACTTGGTATCGAAAGGAAATTACCGATGTGAGTAAAGTATCGATACTTTTTTCGTATCCCTATTCACGACTGCAATTGCTAATAATTCCTCGGTTCGCCTAGGTAGCGCAAGATGGAGACATAAAAACGAATCTATTTAATAGTTTCGTCCTCAACCACATTCCCGAAACTCACTTTTTCGTAATATTCCCGCCAGTTGGCGCAGATGTCGACCCAACGTCCTTGTTAACACGACGACAGCTCCTTTCCGGAATCGCGAGCACGCAACACTCGTCTGTCAACTGTTTTTTTCCCTCTCTCCCGAAAAAACCACGAATTTTCCTATTTAAGGGTCTCTTTTATTTCTATCCTTCGGCGTCGGTAGCCATGGCGACGGTTCGGACCCATCGCGGTCACGCAATCGTCTCTGTATAGTATTCGTGATTTTGTTTCAACCCTCACGTGACGGCTAAATTGTTTCTCTTCCGGGCGGGTAATCGTTTTATATTTAATAATCCTCCGCTGTTATTTAATCCCCTCATTTCCTTTACGCGATTCAAGATGGCGTCTTTTCTCTCGATTCCACATTTATTTGTAAAAAAACGCTGTCCGGATGCGCTCAAATATGGTGTATATTTACCCAAATAGGCACGGTTAATTTTTTAGTTTTTTTTTAATATAACTTAATCCAATTTCAATTAATTTTTCACAGTCCCGGAAACGAAAATGAAAGTGCGGGTTATTTACCTCGGCAGACGGTGGCGCCGCGTCAGTCCCTTGCGGAGATCCGCGGAACTAGAAAAAAAAATCGAACGGCGCAATGCGAGATGGCGTCCTTCTTTCGAAGAAACCGTTTTTGTAAAAAATAAAAAACATAAGGAACAGATGCGCTTGAATAGAGTGTATATTTACCCAGAAAGAGGCACGGTTAATTTCTTCGTCTTTTTTTTAAATATAATTTAATTCAATTTTACATTTCATTTTCAATTCCGGAAACGAAAATGAAAAGTGTGGGTTGCTTATCGCGGCAGACGGTGGCGCCGCGCTAGTTACTTTACGGAGGTCCGCGGAACTTGGGAAAAAATCTGAACGGCGTAATGCGCGCCATTTGGGAAAGTGAGTTCTCGCAATTATTTTTTGAATTTCGACGCAATTACAGTAATTTGTTTTATTTCCTCTCTCCCTCTTATTTATTCGCGTATTAATGGGAAATTTCGCTTATGCAGCCTCGTTAGCCATATGACTCAGGAGGGAAAACAAAGTAAGTATCTGAATGTTTCGTGATGTCCATTAAAAACTCTCATTCGCACAGCATGTTACTTTCTTCACACAGAGTAATAATGAATATTAGAACAGCAGTAATTACAAGCTGAACTCGATGACAATTTCCTCGAGAATAACGATCGGAAATTAAATGCGTGAATTATTTTCGTAGCGAAAAAGCGATAAGTAAACAAGATCGTTATCCGTTGCCATGGCAAACAAAACGGCGATGCGAGATTAAAATTCATCGTTGGCGGCGCTGTGATCGCTGACAGCACTTACGAGAAAATTTGTTACAAAAATGAGACAAATTACTTCGCTCCCATAGTCACGTCGAAAAAACAAACAATAATCAAACGAAATTGTTGTCCGTCGTTATTGGTTTCCGAATATCGGCGCGCATCTTACTGCAAATGCGAAATTATTGCGCAAAATATCGGTGTTTATAATTACACTCGGAGGCGCTGTCAATAATTTTAAGGGAAAATTTCGTTACAAAATACGACGCTAGATGGCACTCGGATAACTTTTTACCGCGAATAAAGTTGCTGTTAATGTAAGAAATCTTAAAGGCTAATTTACTGGTACCCGCAAAAACTGATAAAAGACCATATTCTCCTTGTAAAATTAAAACTCAGACATTTTGAATTTCATGTTTGTTTTTTTATAATTTATTGGTAGAAGGTGCTTGCATTCTGCAAGCATATCATCTCACCTTGAAAAAAACATTCATTTTTCACACAGATATTTCATCATTACAAATATTTTTTTATTTCTAAAGATTTCACCTCTGCAGTGATTTTCGTTTATCCCTTATGTGAAGATAATAGATTAAAACAATTCTCAAACTTTGAAATTTTAGAATTTTGTACTTTCTCCATTACGGGGTACTAATGCTACACATTTCTGCCAAATTTTAAACTTGTAGCACTTTTAGAAGTGGAATCATATTTTTCTAATTGTTAAAATTTAAGACATTTTTAACGGCCGCCGAAATATATTTATGGAAAGATTCAAATGTTTATTTGTGCAAATGCACTACTCTGTAAATAACTTGAAATTTTCAGCTTCCTAGTTCATCCCGTAGTACCTAAACAGTTGTCTATTTGTTTAAAATTTTAGAATTTTTAACGACAACACAAATTAAAATATCGTAATGTCTGCTATCCTTATTCCGTTTTTTTACAAATACTACCTCTAAAAAAAATTTCAGCTCCGTATCACATTCAGAAACACATAAACCTTGAAAAGTTGTTTAAACAATTGCAAATTCTTAGCGGCCGCATTGTTGCACTTTTTCAAGATTTTCGTTTTTTCCAGTCGGTTTTGCACAAAATCCTACCTAAGAAAAAAACTTTGAATCTCCAGCTCATCTGGAAGTGCCTAAACATTATTATCCTCTTTATCTATATATATATATATATAATGCACTGGTGGTGTAGTGGTTAGCGTGTCGGCTTTCTATTGCATAGTTCGGGGGTTCAAACCCCTCGAATGGAGGTTTTATTTATAAAAAAAAAAACTATCATCAGTGCCTGGCAGTAGGCAGCAGTACTGTCAGTATGGTATAGAGCCGAAAACAAATGATGTTGGTTGGGTCTATATCCAATACAGCTGTAGGCGTGATCAGGACGATTTGAACGGCTACAGTACTGCGATGTGGAAAGCAAGAGGGAAACTACCACATTACAATCCCTAGTAAAGATTATATGGTTGGACAATATGAGTTCTCTCGAGGTAAAACAATCCGGAGGTAAAATAGTCCCCCAATCGGATCTCCGGGCGGGGACTGCCTTGAGGAAAACATTTGTCGAAAGTAAATTACGAATAGGGACTTGGAACGTAAGAACTATGAGAAAGGCAGGAAAGCTAGAGAACTTGAAAGAAGAAATGAGAAGAAATAGAGTTGACATTATAGGGCTAAGCGAAACTAGATGGGAGGGAGAAGGACAGTTCGACCCGGAAGAATTCACGGTAGTTTATTCTGGAGGAAATAGTGGGGAAAGGGGAGTAGCTCTGGTACTTAGGAAAGATATGATGAAAAGCGTGACAAAGATAATAGCAACGAACGATAGACTGATGGCAATAAAGCTAAAAGCAGTCCCAGTGGACATGCTGATAATCCAGGTATATATGCCAACGTCAGCTCATGACGATGAAGAAATAGATGAGATCTATGAGCAAATTAATGAAATTTACGAAGAAGACGGAAGAGGAAAGGTAAACTGCATAATAATGGGAGATTGGAACAGCATAGTCGGAGAAGGACAGGAAGAAAATGTTGTCGGGCAATACGGACTTGGGAAGAGAAATCGAGGAGGGGAGAAACTCGTAGAATTCTGCATCAATAATGACCTTGTAGTGACTAATACATGGTTCAAAAACCATAAACGAAGGTTATACACATGGAAAAGCCCAGGAGATAGAATGAGATGCCAAATAGATTACATCCTTGTAAAACAAAGATTTAGGAACAGCATAAAGAACGCCAAGGCATTGCAAGGAGCAGACATTGATTCAGATCACAGCCTTCTAATACTTGACGTGAGTACAAAGCTCAAACAAATAAGAAAAACGAGAAGAGAAAGACAGACCTGGGACCTACAAAAACTGAAAGAAAGGCAGAATGTAGTCAGCATGAAGTTGGAAGATAACCTAAGAAAGTTGGAAAACAAACCGAAGACCGTCGATATAGAATGGGATGAAATTAAAACCAGTATCAAGGATACCTTGGATAAAGAGATTGGAAAACAAGAGAAGAAAATCAGAAAACCATGGATCACGAAGGAAATGCTGGAGAAAATGGATGAGAGACGAAAATGGAAAAACGTTAACAGTGAAGAAGGTAGAGCCAACTATAGGCGTATAAACAATGAGTTGAGAAGGGTAACAGATAAAGCTAGAGAAAATTGGCTAAAAGGAAAATGTGATGAAATAGAACAAATGGAGAAATTAGGACGGTACGATATGATGTACGCTAGGGCACTGGAATTAGAAGATAAGAAGTCTAATGGAATTTGTGGTAAAGGAATTATGAATACGGATGGGAAGATAGTCTCAGAAACAAAGGATGTAGCACAGGTATGGGAAGAATACATTAAGGAATTATACAGCAAACAGACAGGAGCGGCAAAAATAGAACTGGAAAATGAGGAAAACATTGAAGAAGATAACTTAGGACCAAGTATTATGGAGAGCGAAGTAGAAAAAGCGATAGTGGAACTTAAGAAGGGGAAAGCCATGGGCAGCGATGGAATACCGGCTGAGATACTTAAAGTCATAGGATCAGAAGGACTAAAAGCGATCACGAAATTAATTAATAAGATTTACGACACGGGTGAGTGGCCTCAGGATTTCCTAGAAGTAACAATGATCCCTCTAAAGAAGAAGCCAAAGGCAATGCAGTGTAAAGATTACAGAACTATAAGCCTTCTGTCACACACATCGAAGATCATCACGAGGATTCTTAATAAAAGGCTGGAGAAAAAGGCAGAAGAAATAATAGGGGAAGATCAATTCGGTTTCAGAAAAGGACGAGGAACTAGAGATGCTATAGGAGTAGTTAGAATCATATCAGAAAGGGCAATAGAATACAGTCAAGATATCTGCGCATGTTTCGTAGACTGGCAGAAGGCCTTTGATAGAGTAAATTGGGTAAAGTTGATGAAGATATTAAAGGATATAGGTGTAGACTGGAAAGACAGGAGACTGATTAGGAATCTATATGAGAATCAAGTTGTAAAGGTCAGGTTTGAGAATGTGGACGCCTGCGGAATAAATATCGGTCGAGGAGTAAGACAAGGATGCTGCCTATCGCCAACCCTATTCAATATATATGGAGAAAGTCTAATGCAAGAAGCTTTAGAAGGCACAGGGGATTTCAAAATTGGAGGAAGGATTATAAGAACAGTGAAATACGCAGATGATCAAGTACTTCTAGCAAGAAAGGAAGAGGAGCTACAAAAAATGATAAATAGACTAGTGATAACAGGTAGAAAATATGGTATGGAAATAAATACAGAAAAATCCAAGATCATTCGAATATCGGGTAAAGAAGAGAATCTGAACATAACTATTGGGGGAAAGCCATTAGAACAAGTTTCAGAATATAAATACCTTGGAAGTATCATAACACGAGAGGCAAAATGTACGGATGAGATCAAAACTAGAATAGGAAAAGCAAAAGCGGCTTTCAGGAGAAAGAAACAACTACTTACAGGGAATATAAGGAAAGATATCCGCAAGAAGTTGATAAAATGCTACGTATGGAGTATAGCATTGTATGGGGCAGAAACATGGACGCTAAGGAAAAATGACATCAAATACTTGGAAAGCTTTGAAATGTGGACTTGGAGGAGAATGCTGAAGATAAAATGGACAGATAGGATGAAAAACGATGAAGTGCTACGAAGAATAGGAGAGAAGCGAATGATTATACAGACTATCAGAAAGAGGAAGGCTAACTGGTTTGGACATTACCTGAGGAGAGAGAGTATGATTAAAGACGTGTTAGAAGGAAAACTAGATGGGAAAAGGGAAAGAGGTAGGAAAAGGTTTCAGCTGATAGACGATCTGAAAGGGAAAGAGAGTTATCAAGATATAAAGAGGACAGCGGAAAATAGGAGTATATGGAGAACCAGGTTTAACCATGAATAATCACGGACCTGTCTACGGACAGACTACCTATGATGATGATATATATAATAGTAGTTGGTGCTTGCATACTGCAAGCATTTCATATCACCTTGAAAAAAACATTCATTTTTCAGACAGACATTTCATCATTACAAATATTCTTTTAATTCTAAAGATTTCACCTTCGCAGCTATTTTCGTTTTTCCCACATGTAAAAATAATAGTTTAAAACAATCCTCAAATGTTGTAACTTTAAAAATTTTACACTTTCTTCATTATGGGGTACTAATGCTACACATTTTAGCCAAATTTTAAAGTTGTAGCATTTCTAGAGGTAAAATAATATTTTTCTAATTGTTTAAATTTAAATAATTTTTAACGGCCGCCGCAACTCAGATATGGTAAAATTGAAATGTTTATTTGCACAAATTCACTACTCTGTAAATAATTTGAATATTTTAGCTTCCTAGCTCATCCCATAGTACCTAAACAGCTATCTATTTGTTTAAACTTTAAGAATTTTTAACTGCCAAACAAATTAAAATATCAAAATTTGTATAATCCCTATTTCGTTTTTTACAAATTCTACTTATAAAAAAAATTTCAACTCCGTAGCACATGCGGAAATACATAAACCTTGAAAATTTGTTTAAACAATTGCGAATTTTTAGCGGCCGCATTGTTGCGCTTTTTCAAGATTTTCGTTTTTTCTAGTCGGTTTTGCACAAAATCCTACCTAAGGAAAAAATTTCGAATCTACATATTATCTGGAAGGGCTTAAACATTACTATCCTCCTATACGTTATATCCTCCTCCTCCTCCTCTGTAAGAAACGTCTATATATAATCATATCCTCCTCTTTAAGGAACTTCAATATATAATGACAACAATAACCTTCCTATGTTCCGCTTCAGTCGCCCAGGAAACCAATAAGCATTACTCTTTCATATCTCGGAATAGGTGGGAGATAATGGTTCGAAATTCTTCAGCAATGCCCGAATCACATATTAAAAGTCACCGACGAAAATATTTTCCGGAAAGACGATCCCGGTTCGACCCTGAAGGGATTGCATCTATTTCTCTTAGGGTAAAAATGTAAAAATATACTTTTCTACGTGTATACTTTCATTATTTTGGAAATTAAAATTCCCCGTGGTCAAATTCGCCGTAGTATAATCGTAGACTAATATATTTGCTTCGAAATTAGAAAATTATTTTTTCTTATATTGTGGCAACCCTGCTTTTTGGATCCTTTTCAAACACGTTCATTTCGTTTCGTCGTTCTATACTCTCCCTACGAACGAAGTTTCTTTTAAATCCGTTCAGCCAATCCCTTCCGAATTCATAGTCACAAAAAAAATTACTAACTTGTTGTAGATTAATAAAAAACCTTGTAATTTTCCACTATATTAATCAATATGGAATTATTCCTCCACATCACGCCCTCAACGGTTTTATTAAAAATTCTAACCTTCATATTGTGATAGCCCTGTTCAGTCGGCCCGGTTTTAACGTAATAATTTTGTTATTTATTTATATAAAGATTATATACATCATATTTTGTTAAAAACCATTCCGTCAGTTCTCTAGAATTACGTATAAAACGAGTATTATTTTACTTTTTACTGTGGTATCCCTGCTCTTTAGCTTAGCTTCAAACATCTTGATTTCATTGTGGTGTGTTGTGCAAATCTTATTTACAAAATTTAATTGAAATCTGTTCAGCCAATTCCTTCTAACTCTATAATTCGCGAAAGAATTTAATTTGTAATTGTGGCACCTCTGTTTGGCTGATTCATTTTAAATTTTCAATTATAGTTTTCTACATATGTGTGCATTATAAATATTATAATGTGGTTCAAATTGATGCAGACAATGCAACACAAGTGCAAAAAGAATTTTTATTATTTCTTTTATTGTGGCAGCCCTACTTTCTATATCTATACTAAACATCTAGATTTTGTTTTTTTATTTCGCACGCCTCCTTCCTATAAAATTTCATTAAAATCGGTTCAGCCAATCCCTTCCAAATTCATGATTGCCGTAAAAAGGTCAACTTTGTAATTGTGGCACCCCTGCTCAGTCGATCCGGTTCGAATATGCCGCATTGGTAATTGATTTATGTTATTATTCTAAATACCAAATTCGATTGAAATCGGTTAAGCCAATCCTTCCCTGATGTATGCGTACGGACGGACGGACATCACGAATGGCGGAAAGCACTAAAAAAACCCACCTGAGATCATTCTATGTAAACTATTTCAAAGAAAAATCAATAGGTTTCATTTTTCTATTCATCGCTTTGCGTCTACGGTTCTAATTCGCTCATGTTTAACTTTTAAAATCATGTATTTAGGAGAGATGTATTGTGATATTAACGCTAACTCCCTTGGCGATAATATAACTCAGTAACTGTCGAAAATCTAGCTCTTATTGTTGTCCCAAAGCTAAACGCCATTCCCTCTTCCCCTCCCCCACCTCAAAATTTGTCTATCTTGACAACCCGCCGCTGCGCGAAGTAACATCGACGTAAATGGAGGTGGTTGAAATAATTTATTGTCGATTAAAAATTAAAATGTTTAGTATAGATTTACGCATCATGGCTGCCACAATACAAGTAATCAAAAAATTTGTTTTCACAAGTATTTGTGTCGAACTGTCAGCATCAATTATAACCAAATTTAATAATTATAATTTACACTTATATACAAAACCATGATAGCATATTTGGACAGGATCAACCAAACAGGGGTGCCACAATTATAAATTAAACTCTTTCAGTTATTGTGGATTTGGAAGGAATTTCCTCAACGTATTTTAACTAAATTTTCTATATAAGATTTTTATAACACACCATAATGAAAATCAATATGTTTAAAGAGGAACTATAGAGCAGGGCTACCACGATAAAAAGTAAAACAATATTTCTTTCATTTATAGAGAACTGACATCATGGATTTTAACCAAAGATGGAATATGTAATCGTAATATGAATATGTAACCAAAATATCATATTTCAACCGGGTCGACTGAACAGGGCTGCCACAATATCAACGTTAGAATTTTTTCTGTAATTGTGAATAAGGAATGTATTTGTAGAACCCAATTCAAAACGAAATTTCATTTGCAGGGCGAGTATAGAATGATAAAACGAGATGATCATGTTTAGAACGGATCTAAAAAGCAGGGTTACCACAATACAATAAGGGAAAAATAAACTTTGGGCAACACATGACTTTCTCCATATTTATACTGCAAATTACATGTTGTTGGCTCTGGGATCGTTGGCAATGTTTACTTCCGGTTGACAATTAAGAAAAGAAAAAGGAGCGTTACTAAGACGTAACTAAGCGTCAGTTGTTAACAATAGTCGTCGGTAGGTGGCGTGGTGGTGGCAGCTAAAAACATAAGATGTCTTTTAAACAATATTTCAAAAAAAAATGTATAAAATGACATTTCCTACAACTTTTATTCCAGTACACTTTTACATTTATCAAATGTTAAAGCAAATATTTCAGAATAACGGATAAGTGACAAGAGTAAACACCCACTTCCGGTCGACCGATTTTTACCAAAAACTAATCAGTTCTTTAGACTTTTATAAAAATGTGAAATATAAAATTTCGCGTTGACCTGATTAATAGTTTTTGAGTTAGAGCGCCCACAAAAAGCTATCACATATATACACACACAGGCATCGTCGAGAAAATGGTGAAAACGTGTTCAGTAGACCTTAAAACGTGTATTTCCGTCGAAATATCCAAGTCAATTTTTTTTCATGAATACAATACTTTCCCATATACTACTATGGATATGAAGAACGTAAAAAGAAAGGAAGAAAGGGAGGAAGAGATTGAGAGAGACGAAGGAAGAGTGAAAGAGAGAATTAAGAGGGTGAAAGAGGGAGGAAGAGAGAGGGTTGAAGATAGAGTGATAGAGAGGGAGAGAGATGGGAGAGAGAGAGACAAAGAGAGGGAAGGAAGTGAGAGTGAAAGATAGAGGAAGAGAAAGGAAGAGAGAGTATGGAGAGAGGGTGAAAGAGGGAGGATGAGAGAGGGATGAAGAACGAGTGAGAGAGGGAGAGAGAGAAGGAAGAGAGAGATAAAGAGAGAAAGGAAGTGAGAGTGAAAGAGAGAGGGAGAGGAAGGAAGAAAGAGAGAGTAGGGATGGAGGGAGGAAGGTAGAGGGACGAAGAAAGTGTGAAAGAGAGAGAGAGAGAGAGAGAGAGGGAGAGATGGAAGAGAGAGAGATAAAGAGGAAGTATGTGAGAGAGTTATGAAGAGAGAACGAAAGATAGCGAGATAGACAGAGGGAGATGAAGAGCGTGAAAGAGAGGAGAGAGGAGGAAAGGAAGAAGAGAAGACAGGAATAGAGAGAGGAAGTAATAGAGAGAGAGAGAGAGAAATAGAGGAAGGAAGGTAGAAAGAGGGAGTAATAGAGAGAGTAAGGAAGGAAGGAAGAGAGGGGATGAATAGGTAGAAGATGAGAGAAACAGGTACATAAGAGGAAGGTATTGATGGAGGGGCAGAGAAAAAGAAAGGGAGGGCGGGAGGAGGAGGGAGAGGAGAAAAGAAAAAAGAGATAGGGAGGGAGAAAGATAAGAAGTAAGACAGAAGAACAGAGAAATGCGAGCAAGGGAGACCGAATGAGTGAGGTGAAGCGGTGCTGTTTTTTGGGCAGGCTACGCGGTGAAGACGCATCCATTCTCCCCTCCCTCCCTCCCCCCTCTCTCCCTCTCACTCCCCTCGTGAGCCATAAGGGATGTAGACGGAATATTTCAGCTGTGAGAAGGAGAGAGAGAGAGAGAGAGGAAGGTAGGAGGAGATAAAGATGGCGGGACACGTACTATGCCCGAACGAGCATACCCTATAATTATTAACTGTAAATCGTCTCGGGTTTGAAATTGGAAGGTGAGTGCGATGAGATAGAGGGAGGGAGAGCGGAGGGAGGGAGAGAGGGGGGGGGAGGGAGAGGGGAGGGAGGGGGAGGGGGGGAGGTAGATGGGGGAGGGAGAAGGAATTCCTACCTGGATCCTTATGTGAGAACTTTATATCGATTGTCTTCATTCTTCTCGGAAGATTTGAATCTCGCCCGTTCTCTTTCCGTGCATTTCTCTTCCTTTCTTCTTCTTGTCTCCCTCTCCCCCTTCTCTCTCTCTCTCTCTCTCTCTCTCTTAAGCTCACTTTCTTCCTTCCTCTCTATTACTCGAACTCCCTCTCTGTTTATACTCCCACTCTTCCTCTATCCATTCCACCTTTTCTCTCTTTCTTCCTCTCTCGTACGCTCTCATTCTTTCGTCCTTCCTTTTTTCCTCTGTCTGTTCTTCTTTCTCCCACTCTTCCTCTATCTTCATCTCTCTCTCTTTCTTCGTCTCTTTCGCTTTTTCTTCCTCTCTTACACTCTCTTTCATCCTACCTTTCCTATAACTTTCTCTCCCTCTTCCTTCCTCTTTCTCTCTCTCTCATTCACTTTCTCTTTCATCCTCTCTCTTACACTCTCATCCTCTCTTTCCCTACGACTTTCTCTCTTCCTCTTTGTCTCGCTCTTCCTCTCTTTCTTCTTCCCTCCCTTCCTCTTTCCCTTCTCTCTGCTACACTCTTTCTTCCTTCCTCCAACTTTCCCCTTTCATCCTATCTTCCCTTTCTCTCCTTCCTCCTCTCTTTCTCTCTTTCTTCCCTCCCTTCCCCTTTCCCTTTTCTCTGCTACACTCTTTCTTCCTTCCTCCATTTTCCTCTTTCGTCCTATCTTCTCTTTCTTTCTCTCTCTCCTTCCTCCTCTCTTCCTACCTGTCCCTTTCTCTCTCTTTCCCTCTCTTTCTCTCCTTCTTCCCTCTCTTCCTCTTTCCCTTCTCTCTGCTACACTCTTTCTTCCCTTCTCCACTTTCCTCTTTCGTCCTATCTTCTCTTTCTCCCTCTCTCCTTCCTCCTCTCTTCCTACCTGTCCCTTTCTCTCTCTTTTGCTTTCTTTCTTCCTCTTTCTTCCTTTCTCACTTCTTTTCTTTCCCTCTCTTTCTCTCCTTCTTCCTCTCTCTTCCTAATTACATTCTCTCTCTTACAATCTTTCAATCTCTCTTTTCCTCAATCTTCCGCTCTTTTCCTCTCTAATCCTCTCTTCCCATTCTCCCCATTTTTTCTCTCGCTCTCTCTCTCTTCCAATCTCTCTTCCTATCTGTCTTCCTTCTTTTCTCTTACACTCTATTTCTTCCTCTCTCTTTCTTTCTCATCCTCTTCCTCTCTCTATTACTCACTTTCTCTTCCTCTCTCCCTTCTTCTCTCTCTCTCTCTCTAACTCTCTTTTTTCCGTGTTATTTTTAACCTACTTTCCAGAATGAAAATAGCCTTTCTTCTTTGTGTCTGTCTGTCTGTCCACTCCTATTAACTTTTGAACCAATAGACCGATTTTCATGCCACTTGGTGGAAACCTCGTGCTACTTGGTCCAAGCTCCATAGGATAGTTTTATTTGCGAAGATTGAAAGTCCCGGGTTCGATTCCAGGAACTATATCCTTCCCGTTTAAATTTACACGGGAAATCTGAAATCCATCGTGCAGGGTAATTTTCTCTCGCGCATTAAAATATCTTAGAATTGTAATATCGGAGCGAGATTTATACCATTCTCTGAGAAAAGTAACGGAGATTGTAATTTTTACCGTAAAATTGCGTTTACGTATCGTATTTCTTCAAATTTCGCTTAAATACCCTCGTTTTTTTTTGCGGTTTTCGTCACTCATTACTAGAGTGTTGCCATTGCGACAACTGTTGCTGGTCTCGGATTTGGCATAGTCTTGTAACACAGACGCTTATCAATCCTGTGCTAATCATCCTGCAAAAATACAATATTTTTAATCTGCAAAGATTGGAACATCGCGACGTCTGAATTTAATAAGTAATGATTTTTTACTTTCATTTGATTTAAAATAACCGTGGAAATTTGGCGTCATGTGTTCCGTTTCGACCATCTTGTTTTGTCTAATATTCTTTTTCTCTTACATACATATATTACATAATATATATATATATATATATATATATATATATATAATATATATATATATATATATATATATATATAACACATTTACCTCACAGGAAAATTGATGAAAAAATAAAAACTATTTCATCGCGTATAAATATAGCCCTTTACCCCTTCAGGTAATTTCAAAAAATTGATCCGTTAAAAATATATAAACGGTCGCCATGGGTTATACGGACAACAATGCCGAAGCTATATAGCAACCGCCTCGCTGTTTGTCACGGTATTACGTTTCTAGCCGGTTTATTCCTTCTCTCTGTCTCTCTCACTTGACTAATAGCTCCAAAGCGTTCGGCCATATTTCTTCTCCCTTATTTTTTTTTATATTTCGAAAATAAAAAAAGGAAGTGACGTCATCCACTTGAATGATGGCGCCATTTTTTTCTTTCTCCCTACCTCCCACTCCTTACGCCGACGAATGGGGAATTATAAACCCATTATCGACGAGGTCCATTAAAACAAAAGAGAGAGGGAGAGGGAGGGAAGAAAAGAAAGGAGAAAGGAGGGGGGGAAACAAAAGAAGAACGAAATTTTTTTCCCGCGTTTTCAAAATGGCCGACCCTGCCCATTCTCTTTTCTCTTTCGATAAATATATTTTTTTATATACTTATCAACTTCTCATCGAACTGCTGGAGAGGAAATTGTGTTAAAGAAATGAGGTACTGAAAAGGGAAAAATAAATATTATACAAGGGCTTATGGAGGTTATTCGTCCGCTTGAAATGACTTCATACGTACTATTATCAGTCTATGATATATATGTGCACTGCTAGACCCCGATTTTGCGTCACCTTTCGTCCATAATTCTCATTGACGATAATCGGGGGACATTCAGACCCCGATTTAGCGTCACATGTTGTCCATCGCCGACATTATCGCTAAAGCGGGGTTGGCGGAATATCGGTGCGGTGAGACGCCGATTTCGCGTCACCTTTCGTCCATCGTCCTCATTGTCGCTAAAGCGGGGGTGGCGATAAATCGGGGCAGCACGGTCGAATCCCGATTTTGCGCCACCGTTTGTCCAACATTGTCGCAAACCATGTTTATTAATGCCCCGACTTAGGAGAGCGAAGAAGGAATTTTTAGCAGACAGAGAGACTGGTGCAATCGTTTTATCGCGTGCGTTCGTTCAAAAGACGAGTCGATGGTGCTTGCATACTGCAAGCTCTTAAGAAAAAATCGCCGTACGCCAACATTTAAACTCTCAAACAAACGAG
>CM054119.1:19477946-19537883 GCA_028673005.1 Tanypteryx hageni | reverse complement strand
TAAAAATTCTAACCTTCATATTGTGATAGCCCTGTTCAGTCGGCCCGGTGTTAACATAATAATTTTGTTATTTATTT
Organism: Tanypteryx hageni; assembly: GCA_028673005.1. Lineage (NCBI taxonomy): Eukaryota > Metazoa > Arthropoda > Insecta > Odonata > Petaluridae > Tanypteryx > Tanypteryx hageni. Next base: position 19,537,806 of record CM054119.1, on the reverse strand, counting down.
ATATAAAGATTATATACATCATATTTGGTTAAAAACCATTCCGTCAGTTCTCTAGAATTACGTATAAAACGAATATTATTTTACTTTTTACTGTGGTATCCCTGCTCTTTAGCTTAGCTTCAAACATCTTGATTTCATTGTGGTGTGTTGTGCAAATCTTATTTACAAAATTTAATTTAAATCTGTTCAGCAAATTCCTTCTAACTCTATAATTCGCGAAAGAATTTAATTTGTAATTGTGGCACCTCTGTTCAGTTTAAATTTGCAATTATGGTTTTCTACATATGTGTGCAGTATAAATATTATAATGTGGTTCAAATTGATGCAGACAATTCAACACAAGTGCAAAAAGAACTTTTATTATTTCTTTTATTGCTGCAGCCCTACTTTCTATAATCTAGATTTTGTTTTTTTATTTCGCACGCCTCCTTCCTATGAAATTTCATTAAAATCGGTTCAGCCAATCCCTTCCAAATTCATGATCGCCGTAAAAAGGTCAACTTTGTAATTGTGGCACCCCTGCTCAGTCGATCCGGTTCGAATATGCCGCATTGGTAATTAATTTATGTGATTATTCTAAATTCCATATTCGGTTGAAATCGGTTAGGCCAATCCTTCCCTGATGTATGCGTACGGACGGACGGACATCACGAATGGCGGAAAGCACTAAAAAAACCCACCTGAGATCATTCTATGTAAACTATTTCAAAGAAAAATCAATAGGTTTCATTTTTCTATTCATCGCTTTGCGTCTACGGTTCTAATTTGCTCATGTTTAACTTTTAAAATCATGTATTTAGGAGAGATGTATTGTGATATTAACGCTAACTCCCTTGGCGATAATATAACTCAGTAACTGTCGAAAATCTAGCTCTTATTGTTGTCCCAAAGCTAAACGCCATTCCCTCTTCCCCTCCCCCACCTCAAAATTTGTCTATCTTGACAACCCGCCGCTGCGCGAAGTAACATCGACGTAAATGGAGGTGGTTGAAATAATTTATTGTCGATTAAAAATTGAAATGTTTAGTATAGATTTACGCATCATGGCTGCCACAATACAAGTAATCAAAAAATTTGTTTTCGCAAGTATTTGTGTCAAACTGTCGACATCAATTATAACCAAATTTAATAATTATAATTTACACTTATATACAAAACCATGATAGCATATTTGGACAGGATCAACCAAACAGGGGTGCCACAATTATAAATTAAACTCTTTCAGTTATTGTGGATTTGGAAGGAACTGCCTCAACGGATTTTAACTAAATTTTCTATATAAGATTTTTATAACACACCATAATGAAAATCAATATGTTTAAAGAGGAACTATAGAGCAGGGCTACCACGATAAAAAGTAAAACAATATTTCTTTCATTTATAGAGAACTGACATCATGGATTTTAACCAAAGATGGAATATGTAATCGTAATATGAATATGTAACCAAAATATCATATTTCAACCGGGTCGACTGAACAGGGCTGCCACAATATCAACGTTAGAATTTTTTCTGTAATTGTGAATAAGGAATGTATTTGTAGAACCCAATTCAAAACGAAATTTCATTTGCAGGGCGAGTATAAAATGATAAAACGAGATGATCATGTTTAGAACGGATCTAAAAAGCAGGGTTACCACAATACAATAAGGGAAAAATAAACTTTGGGCAACACATGACTTTCTCCATATTTATACGGCAAATTACATGTTGTTGGCTCTGGGATCGTTGGCAATGTTTACTTCCGGTTGACAATTAAGAAAAGAAAAAGGAGCGTTACTAAGACGTAACTAAGCGTCAGTTGTTAACAATAGTCGTCGGTAGGTGGCGTGGTGGTGGCAGCTAAAAACATAAGATGTCTTTTAAACAATATTTCAAAAAAAATGTATAAAATGACATTTCCTACAACTTTTATTCCAGTACACTTTTACATTTATCAAATGTTAAAGCAAATATTTCAGAATAACGGATAAGTGACAAGAGTAAACACCCACTTCCGGTCGACCGATTTTTACCAAAAACTAATCAGTTCTTTAGACTTTTATAAAAATGTGAAATATAAAATTTCGCGTTGACCTGATTAATAGTTTTTTGAGTTAGAGCGCCCACAAAAAGCTATCACATATATACACACACAGGCATCGTCGAGAAAATGGTGAAAACGTGTTCAGTAGACCTTAAAACGTGTATTTCCGTCGAAATATCCAAGTCAATTTTTTTTCATGAATACAATACTTTCCCCTATACTACTATGGATATGAAGAACGTAAAAAGAAAGGAAGAAAGGGAGGAAGAGATTGAGAGAGACGAAGGAAGAGTGAAAGAGAGAATTAAGAGGGTGAAAGAGGGAGGAAGAGAGAGGGGTTGAAGATAGAGTGATAGAGAGGGAGAGAGATGGGAGAGAGAGAGACAAAGAGAGGGAAGGAAGTGAGAGTGAAAGATAGAGGAAGAGAAAGGAAGAGAGAGTATGGAGAGAGGGTGAAAGAGGGAGGATGAGAGAGGGATGAAGAACGAGTGAGAGAGGGAGAGAGAGAAGGAAGAGAGAGATAAAGAGAGAAAGGAAGTGAGAGTGAAAGAGAGAGGGAGAGGAAGGAAGAAAGAGAGAGTAGGGATGGAGGGAGGAAGGTAGAGGGACGAAGAAAGTGTGAAAGAGAGAGAGAGAGAGGGAGAGATGGAAGAGAGAGAGATAAAGAGGAAGTATGTGAGAGAGTTATGAAGAGAGAACGAAAGATAGCGAGATAGACAGAGGGAGATGAAGAGCGTGAAAGAGAGGAGAGAGGAGGAAAGGAAGAAGAGAAGACAGGAATAGAGAGAGGAAGTAATAGAGAGAGAGAGAGAGAAATAGAGGAAGGAAGGTAGAAAGAGGGAGTAATAGAGAGAGTAAGGAAGGAAGAAGAGAGGGGAAGGAAGAGAGGGGATGAATAGGTAGAAGATGAGAGAAACAGGTACATAAGAGGAAGGTATTGATGGAGGGGCAGAGAAAAAGAAAGGGAGGGCGGGAGGAGGAGGGAGAGGAGAAAAGAAAAAAGAGATAGGGAGGGAGAAAGATAAGAAGTAAGACAGAAGAACAGAGAAATGCGAGCAAGGGAGACCGAATGAGTGAGGTGAAGCGGTGCTGTTTTTTTTGGGCAGGCTACGCGGTGAAGACGCATCCATTCTCCCCTCCCTCCCTCCCCCCTCTCTCTCCCTCCCACTCCCCTCGTGAGCCATAAGGGATGTAGACGGAATATTTCAGCTGTGAGAAGGAGAGAGAGAGAGAGGAAGGTAGGAGGAGATAAAGATGGCGGACACGTACTATGCCCGAACGAGCATACCCTATAATTATTAACTGTAAATCGTCTCGGGTTTGAAATTGGAAGGTGAGTGCGATGAGATAGAGGGAGGGAGAGCGGAGGGAGGGAGAGAGGGGGGGGAGGGAGAGGGGGGGAGGTAGATGGGGGAGGGAGAAGGAATTCCTACCTGGATCCTTATGTGAGAACTTTATATCGATTGTGTTTTCATTCTTCTCGGAAGATTTGAATCTCGCCCGTTCTCTTTCCGTGAATTCTCTTCCTTTCTTCTTCTTGTCTACCTCTCCCCCTTCTCTCTCTCTCTCTCTTAAGCTCTCTTTCTTCCTTCCTCTCTATTACTCGAACTCCCTCTCTGTTTATACTCCCACTCTTCCTCTATCCATTCCACCTTTTCTCGCTTTCTTCCTCTCTCTCTCTTTCTTCCTCTCTCGTACGCTCTCATTCTTTCGTCCTTCCTTTTTTCCTCTGTCTGTTCTTCTTTCTCCCACTCTTTCTCTATCTTCTATCTCCCTCTCTTTCTTCGTCTCTTTCGCTTTTTCTTCCTCTCTTACACTCTCTTTCATCCTACCTTTCCTATAACTTTCTCTCCCTCTTCCTTCCTCTTTCTCTCTCTCTTTCTTTCTCTCTCTCATTCACTTTCTCTTTCATCCTCTCTCTCTTACACTCTATTTCTCTCATCCTCTCTTTCCCTACGACTTTCTCTCTTCCTCTTTCTCTCGCTCTTCCTCTCTTTCTTCTTCCCTCCCTTCCTCTTTCCCTTCTCTCTGCTACACTCTTTCTTCCTTCCTCCAACTTTCCCCTTTCATCATATCTTCCCTTTCTATCCTTCCTCCTCTCTTTCTCTCCTTCTTCCCTCCCTTCCTCTTTCCCTACTCTCTGCTACACTTTTTCTTCCCTTCTCCACTTTCCTCTTTCGTCCTATCTTCTCTTTCTCCCTCTCTCCTTCCTCCTCTCTTCCTACCTGTCCCTTTCTCTCTCTTTTGCTCTCTTTCTTCCTCTCTCTCTTCTTCTATTTCCCTCTCTTTCTCTCCTTCTTCCTCTCTCTTCCTAATTACATTCTCTCTCTTACAATCTATCAATCTCTCTTTTCCTCAATCGTCCACTCTTTTCCTCTCTAATCCTCTCTTCCCATTCTCCCCATTTTTTCTCTCGCTCTCTCTTTCTCTCTTCCAATCTCTCTTCCTATCTGTCTTCCTTCTTTTCTCTTACACTCTCTTTCTTCCTCTCTCTTTCTTTCTCAATCCTCTTCCTCTCTCTATTACTCACTTTCTCTTCCTCTCTCCCTTCTTCTCTCTCTCTCTTTGTTTATTCTTCTCTCTCTCTCTCTAAGTCTCTTTTTTCCGTGTTATTTTTAACCTACTTTCCAGAATGAAAATAGCCTTTCTTCTTTGTGTCTGTCTGTCTGTCCACCCCTATTAACTTTGGAACCAATAGACCGATTTTCATGCCACTTGGTGGAAACCTCGTGCTACTTGGTCCAAGCTCCATAGGATAGTTTTATTTGCGAAGATTGAAAGTCTCGGGTTCGATTCCAGGAACTATATCCTTCCCGTTTAAATCTACACGGGAAATCTGAAATCCATCGCGCAGGGTAATTTTCTCTCGCACATTAAAATATCTTAGAATTGTAATATCGGAGCGGTATTTGTACCATTCTCTGAGGGAAGGAATGAAGATTGTAATTTTTATCGTAAAATTGCGTTTACGTATCGTATTTCTTCAAATTTCGCTTAAATACTCTCGTTTTTTTTGCGGTTTTCGTCACTCATTACTAGAGTGTTGCCATTGCGACAACTGTTGCTGGTCTCGGATTTGGCATAGTCTTGTAATACAGACGCTTATCAATCCTGTGCTAATCATCCTGCCAAAATACAATATTATAATCTGCGAAGATTGGAACATCGCGACGTCTGAATTTAATAAGTAATGATTTTTTACTTTCATTTGATTTAAAATAACCGTGGAAATTTGGCGTCATGAGTTCCGTTTCGACCATCTTGTTTTGTCTAATATTCTTTTTCTCTTACATGCATATATTACATAATATATATATATATATATTATATATATATATATATATATATATAACACATTTACCTCACAGGAAAATTGATGAAAAATAAAAACTATTTCATCGCGTATAAATATAGCCCTTTACCCCTTCAGGTAATTTCAAAAAATTGATCCGTTAAAATATATAAACGGTCGCCATGGGTTATACGGGCAACAATGCCGAAGCTATATAGCAACCGCCTCGCTGTTTGTCACGGTATTACGTTTCTAGCCGGTTTATTCCTTTTCTCTGTCTCTCTCACTTGACTAATAGCTCCAAAGCGTTCGGCCATATTTCTTCTCCCGTATTTTTTTTTTTATATTTCGAAAATAAAAAAGGGAAGTGACGTCATCCACTTGAATGATGGCGCCATTTTTTTCTTTCTCCCTACCTCCCACTCCTTACGCCGACGAATGGGGAATTATAAACCCATTATCGACGAGGTCCATTAAAACAAAAGAGAGAGGGAGAGGGAGGGAAGAAAAGAAAGGAGAAAGGAGGGGGGGAAACAAAAGAAGAACGAAATTTTTTTCCCGCGTTTTCAAAATGGCCGACCCTACTCATTCTCTTTTCTCTTTCGATAAATATATTTTTTTTTATATACTTATCAACTTCTCATCGAACTGCTGGAGAGGAAATTGTGTTAAAGAAATGAGGTACTGAAAAGGGAAAAATAAATATTATACAAGGGCTTATGGAGGTTATTCGTCCGCTTGAAATGACTTCATACGTACTCTTATCAGTCCATGATATATATGTGCACTTCTAGACCCCGATTTTGCGTCACCTTTCGTCCATAATTCTCATTGACGATAATCGGGGGACGTTCAGACCCCGATTTAGCGTCACATGTTGTCCATCGCCGACATTATCGCTAAAGCGGGGTTGGCGGAATATCGGTGCGGTGAGACGCCGATTTCGCGTCACCTTTCGTCCATCGTCCTCATTGTCGCTAAAGCGGGGGTGGCGATAAATCGGGGCAGCACGGTCGAATCCCGATTTTGCGCCACCGTTTGCCCGACATTGTCGCTAAGCATGTTTATTAATGCCCCGACTTAGGAGAGCGAAGAAGGAATTTTTAGCAGACAGAGAGACGGGTGCAATCGTTTTATCGCGTGCGTTCGGACGAGTCGATGGTGCTTGCATACTGCAAGCTCTTAAGAAAAAATCACCGTACGCCAACATTTAAACTCTTAAACAAACGAGAGAAAGCTATTTATAAAGAATATGTAACACACTCTGAAAATTAAAATAATATTAGAAATATATAGAATATTTAAGGTGTTAGGATTAAGACGTCAGCTTATGATTACCTCGTTGGTTTGCATTAGCGATATTACGCGATATAATCCATCGATTCCCATTCAAAGCATTAAACCATTGCTCTCAAAGTATGGAAAATCAATTCCCATTGAAAGGCGTTCGATTCGTTGCTATGGTGGTTCATATTTTCTATTGTTGACAACCGAAAAATTTCACAATGTTATGGTTAAAATCGAATTTTCACGCAAATTCGGCATTGGATTGGATCGGATTTTGTCTCCAAGAAAAATAAACTCCATTCTCTCTTCCGCAGTACGGTGCATGTCTTGACTTTGTATCTTAATCGTAAATAATTTAAAAAAGCAATTTTATACAGCGCTGCACCGTCTTCAATGCTTTTCTTATGGGCGTTTAAAATCGGACTTTGGGGTCGAAAACACCCCTTAAACATAACTTTTCCTGGAATTTCGGATTTTTCCCAGGGGTTGCCTCCGACGATCTATCGTGATTCCAAATCGCAGCTCTCTGGGGCTTCTAGAAGTACCTTAGGTTTCGCATGACATATACTCTATATATATATAAGGGGTGGACAAACTTGCATACCCTCAGAGCCGCATGTGATAACACTCCCAAGTTCAAGAAAGCCGCAATACACGCGTCCTGCGCACAAAAACATATAGACGGTAATCAACTTGTATTCGAAGCAATTTGGAGAGAATTTATGTCCCTTAAAGCATACCAAAAACGTCTTAGTCGCGCCGCGCCATTGCATTCGGAGGTGATAAACCTTGATACGCCCTTGAGTGTAAGTGAATAAGAACCGCACGTTAAGTTAAAAGGGCCGCATGCGACTCTCCAGCCGCGGTCTCGCCACCGCTGCAATATACCCTATATATGTAACAAGCAGCTTTTTATCATGATATATATATATATATATATATATATATATATATATATATATATATATGTATGTATGTGTGTATGTATGTATGTGAGAGAGAGAAAGGGAAAGACAGTTGAAAAGGTCAGATTGAACAGGACGAGATACAAGTCGGCGTTGTTATGTTGGATATGGAACAAAAAATATCGGAGTTATAGGAGAGTGAGGGAGGGGAATAAGAATTCCCCACATCCTCCTCCTCCTCTTGGGGCCCCTTCGAATGTGCTGCTCCCATCTATTTGTCGGTGAACACTGTAATTAAAGGGCCCGCGTGAAGGGAAAGATGCTTGCTACGGGAGATGAGAGAGAATGGAAAGGGGTTGCTAGGAAGGTGATTTGAGGCAGGTAGATACGTAGGTGGGATGGAGTGGGGGGGGGAGAGGGAGGAGGGGAGAGGGAGGGAGGTAAAGGAGAGAGAAAGACTAAGAGAGAAGAAGATGAAGAGAGAGAGAGTGGAAGAGATGGAATACGAAGAGGAAGAAAGAGAGAGAAATGAAGAAGGCAGATAATGAGGGATAGAGGAAGAGAGAGAGATTGAGAGAGGGAAATAAAAGGGATATAGGAAGAGAGAGTAGAAGAGAAGGGATGCGAGGGGAGATAGAGAGAAAGATAGAGAAGTATGGGAGAGAGAGGGAAATAAAAGGGATATAGGAAGAGAGAGTAGAAGAGAAGAGATACGAGGAGATAAAGAGAATGAAGAAGTAAGGAATACAGAAAGAGAGGGATAAAGAGAGAAGGAGATAAAGAGGAGGATTGAAGGGAAGAGGAAGATAAAAAGGAAATGAGTGAAAGGAAAAGTGAGTACAACATAAGAGATGTGAGGAGGCAGAGAAGTATGGATGACAGTAGGAGAGGCAATAGAGAGAAGAAGACAAAGAAAGAAAGGGGGAAGAAAGAGAGAGATAGGAAGAGCGAGAGGAAGATAACAGGAAGAGAAAAAAATGGATGTAAAAAGAGAAAGGGGAAGTGGGAGATGAAAGAAGTAAGAGTTAGGAGGATAGAGAGGAAGAGGAATAGAGAGGGGAAGAAAAAGAGGAAAAGAGATAAATATTGAGAGAAGAAGAAGCAAGAGAGATATAGAGAGGGAGAGATATGGGGGGGGAGGGAGAAATGGAGAGAGAGAGAGAGATGTGAAGAGAAAAAGAGGAAAAGAGAGAAATGGTGATAGAAGAAGCGAGAGAGAGAGAAAGTGGGAGAGAGAGGGGATATTTGAGAGAGAGTGAGAGAGAGGAAGAGGGAGATAGAGGGAGAAAGAGAGGGAGAGAGAGGGGTAGATAGGGAGAGATAGAGAGGGGGCGAGAGAGAGAGAAGGAGAGAGAGAGGGGAAGAGGAAGAGGGAGAGAAAAAGAGATAGAGAGGGAGAGGGGGAGAGAGAGAAAGTGGGAGAGAAAGAGGGGAGAGAGAGAGTGGGAGAGAGGTAGATAGAGAGAGATAGAGGGGGCGAGAGAGAGATAAATTGGGAGAGAGAGGGGGGGAGTGAGAGAGGGAGAGAGAGGAGAAGAGGGAGAAAGAGAGGGAGAGAGAAAGAGAGGGAGAGAGAGGGGGCGAGAGAGAGAGAGACAGGGGGAGAGAGGGGGAGAAATTGGGAAAGAGAGGGGGGGAGAGAGAGGGGAAGAGGAAGAGGGGAAGAGATGGAGAAAGAGAGGGGGAGAGAGAGAGAGGGAGAGAGAGGGAGAGAGAGGGGGGAGAGAGAGAGAGGAAAAGGAAGAGGGAGAGAGAGGGAGAGGGAGAGAGAGAGGGAGAGAGAGAGGGGAGAGAGAGAGGGGGGGGGGAGAAAGAGGGGAAGAGGAAGAGGGAGAGAGATGGAGAAAGAGAGGGGGAGAGGGAGAGAAATTGGGAGAGAGAGGGGGGAAGAGAGAGAGGGGAAGAGTGAGAGAGAGGGTGAGAGAGGTAGATAGAGAGAGATAGAGAGGGTGCGAGAGAGAGGTGAGAGAGAGAGAGAAATTGGGAGAGAGAGAGAGAGGGGGGAGAGGGGGAGAGAGAGAAAGTGGGAGAGAGAGAGGGGAAGAAAAAGAGATAAATAGAGAGAGAAGGAGCGAGAGAGAGAGGGTGAAAAAGAGCGTCCAAGGAAGAAAGAGAAATAGAGAGAAATAGACGGAGAAGAAGATAGAGAGTAATAAAGAAAGGAAGATAGAGATGAAGAGAGGAACGGAGAGGAAGAGAGATGTGGAGAGATAGAGAGAGAGAGGGTGGGGGAAGAGAGAGAAGGGAAGTGTAAAGGAAAAGAATATACAATGGAGAGAGAAGATAGATACGTGAGGAAGACAGGAAAAGGGATAAAGAGAGAGATGTTAACAAGACATTTTCAATGTCGTGTTAAATTCATTCAATTGTCTTAATTGACGCAAAAGAAGTATTCAGTTGAAAGGAAAGCATAACGTACATATAGATGTTCAAGGGAGAAAGAGTTAACTATTATAAATGTTGCCTTAAATTGACGGTTTGTTATAATAATTTTCTTATTTTATCTTTTGAGATAACTTTCGCTTCATTAATTAAAATATATCATTTCACTTTATATTTTGATAGCCCTGCACTTTAACCGCACTTTAAACACAAAAACAATATGCAAAATTTAGTTGAAGCTGGTATCAAACTCCCCCAAACGGATGTCCTCGAAGAGACACACCGAAGAAAACTCCTCCCTCTCAAATGATGAGATTGCCAAGCGAGAAATTGATGGAATAAAGCATCTTTAGATCGTATTCAGACTGGCATAAGCTGCAATGTCGGGAATCATTTCGAAACGAGGAAAAAAAACAGACTTTATTCTCGTTTCAAAATTATTCCCAATATTAGTCAGTGAAACCACAATAATTCCTAACGAAGATAAATCCTTGGGAAAAAGGTAACCACAGACAAAGAGAATGATAAAAACATTCTTTCTCAATAGTTATCAATGAATGTTACTCTCGCCAACATATTCACTACGATACCTATCAGAAATTTCTCTAGTAAATAAAATTTTAACATTATGCAAATAATTTTCGCATAAAAGCAACGTTTGTACGAGGCTACAGAATGACGTAATTGAGTACAACCTACAACCTTTTGATAGAAAGTTAAATACTATATTCTGTGCTGATTTAAGTGGCAGGCCTGGAGTTAGTAAATCCACAAAAATTCCTAAGAACATAAATATTCAAGAAAACGGCAACCATGGAGAAAGGAAATATTTTAAACGTGTAAGTTCTCTCGAAATCCGATTTTTTTCACGGAAACTATAGTTTAGACAGAACAGGGTGGGTGGAAAATATTTTAAACACACAGCGCTGCCATCTATCGTGACTTTGAAGAATCTACCATCTACAATGATAATAGACGTGTTGGTCGGTGATAATTTTAAATCGATCATATCTCAATATTAATAGGTTCTAAATTCTCCAGGATTGCTCGATTCACTCATTAAAAGTATTCGACAAACATGTTTGGAACAGGTAGCGGTGTACACGAGATTCCCCTGGTAGAGAATGCATTTGGTCAAATTTCTTTCAAATCAGTTGAGCCAATAACTTCCCAAATAGACCTATGACCTATGACCCATGAGCGAAATTCATTGGAATCTTCATTCCTTTCCTCATAGAATAGCACAAATCCCACCACCCGATTATATCTGTTCCTATCGAAAATTTATTCTCCCCCCCCACTCCCCACTTAGTTGGTGTATCATTAAAATGTATTACGTAATTTTAATGATAAAAAAACGCTATATCTGAAATGATGCCAGGGAAATATTCGATTTTATTCTACGATTTGTTTTCTAATCAACCAATCGAAACTTATTTTTTAAATACTTCAATTGAGTACAGTAGTTGTAATATTTACGTTCTTTTCTTCGTCGTAGATAATCCCTTTCCTTCCGCTAACAAAATATTTAATGGAAGCGTATAGGAATTAAATGTGGTTTTCTAATTGTAGCGGGTCATATTTACTTCAGTAACCATAGGGTTAGGTCAATTACTTATCTATGCATGAATTTTTCTAATTTCGAATCGAATTGCGACTTTCTTGTTCGATTTTCCCGATAATTGCTAGTCCTACAATGGAAATCTATATCAATACTCTACTGGTACAACAACCTTTATTAAAAACTATTACTTTCTCCATATACGAAGTATAGAGAAAGTATTGTTTTCATGAAAAAAATAGAATTCGAGATTTTAACGGTAATACATGTTTTAAGGTCCCCTGAACACGTTTTGACTATTTTCTCAATGATGTCTGTGTGTCTGTCTGTAGGTGATAGATGTTTGTGGGCGCTCTAACTCACAAACTATTAATCGCGTCAACGCAAAAATTTATATTTAACATTTTTATAATAGTTAATAGATCTGATTAATTTTTGGTAAAAATCAGTCGACCGGAAGTGGGTGTTTACTCTTGTCACTTATCCGTTATTTTGAAATATTTGCTTTAATATTTGATAAATGTAAAAATATATTAGAGTAAAGGGTATAGGAAATTTCATTTTCTACAACCTTTGTTTGACACATTTTCCCATATAATGCATTTTTCAAGAGATCTTATATTTTAAGCAGCCACCACCACGCCACCTACCGAAGACTATTGTTAACAGTTGTCGCTTAGTTACGTCTTAGTAACGCTCCTTTTTCTTTTCTTAATGGTCAACCGGAAGTAGATATTGACGACGATCCAAGAGCTAACAACATGTAATTTGCCATATAAATACGGAGAAAGTCATAGTTTATTTTGGTATGACTTAATGAGATGTGACGAAAAGTTCCTTCGTTCTCCACCGGTTAAAGCGGTACCCCCTGATTGGCTCACGTGATTCGTTAATGCGATTTTATTAATACCTATGACTTGTAAGTGTATAATATCAAATTTCATTAAAATCCGTTGCGTGGGAGGCCAGAACGTTCATGCGGACGGACAAATCGAAGCCAACAGGCGCCCCTGCTGTAAGCAAAGCATGCTTAAAAAAAGGCGATTTGCAGGAAATCATGTAGATGTAGATAGTTAAAGGAGGAATAGAAGGAGAGAGGAATGGAGGAGATGAGGTAAAAGGAAACAGAGAAAGGAAGATAAATAAAGCAGGGCAGAGGATGGGGCCCTGTGGTATACATCCTTTCCGTTGACGCAGCAAAGGGACTGTATATGGCGTCGTGTGTGTCCGGGGAGGAAGGCAGAGTTACTATCTCTGCATTCAATGGAGTTGGGAGGGAATAGCGGGGGGGGGGATGTCATAAAAGGGGGTAGTTTATCCTCCCCCTCCCCACCACTCGCATAACAATCCCTCCCCCTCCCCAACCTTCCCCCTCAAGTCATTTGACGTGCGCCAGGCTGTGCATTGAATTGTGGGTAATGTGTCGCTTTGCGGAGCGAATAGATTAGTCTTCTATGCAGGGGCGGTGAGGGGTGCATACTCATCAAAAGGGGGGTTGGGACGTGGGCAGCAGGGGGTGTGTGGGGGGGGGGATAAATCGATAGCAGGCAGTTAAGGGTGAGATTTTGAAAGCAAAGGGATGAATGTGGGATGCTGGGAGATAAAGGAAGAAGTGATTCGAAACTCGACGTTCTCCCATCTTTAGGTTCATCTCCTCATCTCTCTCTCTCTTTTGTTACCTGTTTATTTCCCTTCCTCTCTCTCTCTCTCTCTTCCTGTCTTTCTTTCCCTATCTCATTCATCCCCTCCCTTCCTCTCTCTTTCTCTCTCTCTCTTCCTCTCTATCTCTTCTTCTCTCATTACTTATCTCTTTCTCTTATGATCTCATTTCTTCTCTCTTTCTCACTCTTCTTCTCTCCATTCTCTCCCTTCTCTTCTTCCTTTTCTCTCTCTCTTTCTCTCACTCTTTCTCTCTCTTCTTTTCTTCCCCTATCTCTCTCTCTCTTTCTCTCTCTCTCTTCCTCTCTTTCTCTCTCCATTCTCTCTCTTCTCTTCTTTCTTTTCTCTCTCTCTTTCTCTCTCTCTCTCTTTCTCTCCCTTTATCTCTCTTCTTTTTTTCCTTTTCTCTCTCTCTTTCTCTCACTCTTTCTCTCTCTTTCTCTCTCTTCTTTTCTTCCCCTATCTCTCTCTCTCTCTTCCTCTCTTTCTCTCTCAATTCTCTCTATATTTCTCTCTCTTTCTCTCTCTCTTTCTCTTCCTCTATCTCTCTTCTTTTCTTCCCCTCTCCCTCTCTTTCTCTCGCTCTTTCTCTATCTCTCTCTTTCTTTCTCTCTACCTGTCTTTCTTTCCCTTTCTCTCTCTCTTCTTCTCTCCATCCTCTCTCTTCTCTTCTTCCTTTTTCTCTCTCTCTTTCTCTCACTCTTCCTTTCTTCCTCTCTTCCTGTCTCTCGTCCTCTATTTGTTTCTCTCTCTCTCTCATTCTCTCTTCCTCTCTCTCTCTTCCACTCTCTTCTTCTCTCTTCCTGGTGTTTCTCTAAAATTTCAGTCTCTCCCTCACACACTTTCTATCGCTCTTCCTCTTTCGTTTCTCTCTTTCTCTCGTGATTCTTCTTACTTGCTGTCTCTAATGCTTTTCTTCTTTCGCTTCATCCCTCTTTCATCCTTGGTCTTCCCAGCTGTCTTGTCCTTTCTCTCCCTACTTCTTTCTCTCTCTCTTTTACTTCCTCTTTCTGTCCCTGTCTGTATTCATCCTTCTCTTCTTCAATCTCTTCCTTTCTTCCTTTTCATTCGTCTTTCTTACTCTTTCCCTTCTTCTGTCTTCCTATTTCTTCTATCTCTCTTCTTATGTCTGCTTCTCTCTATCTCTGTCCTTCCCCATCGTCCACTTCCTCCTTTCTCCTCTATTTCTCTCGCATTCTCTCTCTCTCTTCCTTTCATTTCCTTTTTTTATATTCCTTCGTTACTTTTCTCTCTTCCTCTCTTACTCACTATCTTCCTCCATGTCTTCTTTCTTCTTATTTTCTTCTCTCTTCTACGTTCAATTCTTCTCTCTCTTCCTCACTCTCTCCTCTTTTCGTTATATCTTCCTTTCTTCGTGTGTTCTTCTTTCTTCTCTCATTTATTCTCTTTCTCTCCCTTCGTCTCTCTCTTCATCTCTTTCTACTTTATTCCTCTTTCTCTCCCTCTTTTCTTCATCTCTCATTTATTCTCTTTCACGGCCTTCTCTCTTTCTCTGTCTCTTCCTCTCTTTCTTTTTGTTTCTTCCTCTCTTTCTTCCTCTATTTCTTCCTCTCTTTCTTCCTCTCTTTCTTCCTCTCTTTCTTCCTCTATTTCTTCCTCTCTTTCTTACTCTCTTTCTTACTCTCTTTCATCCTCTCTTTCTACCTCTCTTTCTTACTCTCTTTCTTCCTTTCTTCCTCTCTTTCTTCCTCTCTTTCTTTTTGTTTCTTCCTCTCTTTCTTCCTGTCTTTCTTCCTCTCTTTCTTCCTCTATTTCTTCCTCTATTTCTTCCTCTCTTTCTTACTCTCTTTCTTACTCTCTTTCATCCTCTCTTTCTTACTCTCTTTCTTACTCTCTTTCATCCTCTCTTTCTACCTCTCTTTCTTACTCTCTTTCTTCCTTTCTTCCTCTCTTTCTTCCCCTCTTTCTTCCTCTATTTCTTCCTCTATTTCTTCCTCTCTTTCTTCCTCTCTTTTTTCCTTTCTTCCTCTATTTCTTCCTCTATTTCTTCCTCTCTTTCTTACTCTTTTTCTTCCTCTCTTTCTTCCTCTCTTTCTTCCTTTCTTCCTCTCTTTCTTCCTCTCTTTCTTACTCTCTTTCTTCCTTTCTTCCTCTCTTTCTTCCTTTCTTCCTCTCTTTCTTACTCTCTTTCGTCCTCTCTCTCTTCTTCTCTTTCTTCCTCTCTTTCTTCCCCTCTCTCTTATTCTCTTTCTTCCTCTATTTCTTCCTCTCTTTCTTCCTCTTTTTCTTCCTCTCTTTCTTCCTTTATTCCTCTCTTTCTTACTCTCTTTCTTCCTCTCTCTCTTCTTCTCTTTCTTCCTCTCTTTCTTCCCCTCTCTCTTATTCTCTTTCTTCCTCTATTTCTTCCTCTATTTCTTCCTCTCTTTCTTCCTCTCTTTCTTCCTCTCTCTCTTCCTCTCTTTCTTCCTCTCTTTCATCCTTTTCTCTCGTTTATTCTATCTTTCTTTCCCTTTCCTTCTCTTATACTCTCTTTTTCGTATTCTCATTTCTTCTCTCTTTCTCTCCCTTCCCTCTCTTCCTCTTTTTCTCTCTCCCTTCCTCTCTTTTTCTCCCTTCCACCCATTGTCTTCTCTCGTTTCTTCTCTCCCTCTCTCTTCTACTCTCTTTCTCTCTCTCTCGCTCCTCTACTTTCCTTTCTTCCTCAATACCTTATTTAATTTTCTTTATATCTTCCTCTTTTATTCTCTCTTCCGTTCTCTACATATCTCTATTCTTCTCTCCCTCTCTCTTTCTCCTCTCTCCTTTTCTCTCTCTCTCCTCTTTAGTTCTTCCTAGCCCTTCATCTTTCATCATCTCTTTTACTCTTTCTTCCCCTTTTCTCTCTACCTCACAATCCTTTTCCCCCTCTCTCTCTTCTCATTTATCACCCATCCTCCCTTTGCCCGTTTGTCCTCTCCGTTCCATTAAAAACGTTTAACCAGTCCATTCTTCTTAAAGCTACAGTGATTTTATTTTATTCAGAAATTCAATTTAAAGGAACAATGTTGAAGGCGCCACGATCATCATTATCAATTTAAATCTTTTAGATTTACGACACATTCGTTATCATCATCATAGGTAGTCTGTCCGTAGACAGGTCCGTGATTATTCATGGTTAAACCTGGTTCTCCATATACTCCTATTTTCCGCTGTCCTCTTCATATCTTGATAACTCTCTTTCCCTTTCAAATCGTCTATCAGCTGATACCTTTTCCTACCTCTTTCCCTTTTCCCATCTAGTTTTCCTTCTAACACATCTTTAATCATACTCTCTCTCCTCATGTAATGTCCAACCCAGCTAGCCTTCCTCTTTCTGATAGTCTGTATAATCATTCGCTTCTCTCCTATTCTTCGTAGCACTTCATCGTTTTTCATCCTATCTGTCCATTTTATCTTCAGCATTCTCCTCCAAGTCCACATTTCAAAGCTTTCCAAGTATTTGATGTCATTTTTCCTTAGCGTCCATGTTTCTGCCCCATACAATGCTATACTCCATACGTAGCATTTTATCAACTTCTTGCGGATATCTTCCCTAATATTCCCTGTAAGTAGTTGTTTCTTTCTCCTGAAAGCCGCTTTTGCTTTTCCTATTCTAGTTTTGATCTCATCCGTACATTTTGCCTCTCGTGTTATGATACTTCCAAGGTATTTATATTCTGAAACTTGTTCTAATGGCTTTCCCCCAATAGTTATGTTCAGATTCTCTTCTTTACCCGATATTCGAATGACCTTGGATTTTTCTGTATTTATTTCCATACCGTATTTTCTACCTGTTATCACTAGTCTATTTATCATTTTTTGTAGTTCCTCTTCCTTTCTTGCTAGAAGTGCTTGATCATCTGCGTATTTTACTGTTCTTATAATCCTTCCTCCAATTTTGAAATCCCCTGTGCCTTCTAAAGCTTCTTGCATTAGACTTTCTCCATATATATTGAATAGGGTTGGCGATAGACAGCAGCCTTGTCTTACTCCTCTACCGATATTTATTCCGCAGGTGTCCACATTCTCAAACCTGACCTTTACAACTTGATTCTCATATAGATTCCTAATCAATCTCCTGTCTTTCCAGTCTACACCTATATCCTTTAATATCTTCATCAACTTTACCCAATTTACTCTATCAAAGGCCTTCTGCCAGTCTACGAAACATGCGCAGATATCTTGACTGTATTCTATTGCCCTTTCTGATATGATTCTAACTACTCCTATAGCATCTCTAGTTCCTCGTCCTTTTCTGAAACCGAATTGATCTTCCCCTATTATTTCTTCTGCCTTTTTCTCCAGCCTTTTATTAAGAATCCTCGTGATGATCTTCGATGTGTGTGACAGAAGGCTTATAGTTCTGTAATCTTTACACTGCATTGCCTTTGGCTTCTTCTTTAGAGGGATCATTGTTACTTCTAGGAAATCCTGAGGCCATTCTCCCGTGTCGTAAATCTTATTAATTAATTTCGTGATCGCTTTTAGTCCTTCTGATCCTATGACTTTAAGTATCTCATCCGGTATTCCATCGCTGCCCGTGGCTTTCCCCTTCTTTAGTTCCACTATCGCCTTTTCTACTTCGCTCTCCATAATACTTGGTCCTAAGTTGTCTTCTTCAATGTTTTCCTCATTTTCCAGTTCTATTTTCCCCTCTCCTGCCTGTTTGCCGTATAATTCCTTAATGTATTCTTCCCATACCTGTGCTACATCCTTTGTTTCTGAGACTATCTTCCCATCCGTATTCATAATTCCTTTACCACAAATTCCATTAGACTTCTTATCTTCTAATTCCAGTGCCCTAGCGTACATCATATCGTACCGTCCTAACTTCTCCATTTGTTCTATTTCATCACATTTTCCTTTTATCCAGTTTTCTCTAGCTTTATCTGTTACCCTTCTCAACTCATTGTTTATACGCCTATAGTTGGCTCTACCTTCTTCACTGTTAACGTTTTTCCATTTTCGTCTCTCATTCATTTTCTCCAGCATTTCCTTCGTGATCCATGGTTTTCTGATTTTCTTCTCTTGTTTTCCAATCTCTTTATCCAAGGTATTCTTGATACTGGTTTTAATTTCATCCCATTCTATATCAACGGTCTTCGGTTTGTTTTCCAACTTCCTTAGGTTATCTTCCAACTTCATGCTGACTACATCCTGCCTTTCTTTCAGTTTTTCTAGGTCCCAGGTCTGTCTTTCTCTTCTCGTTTTTCTTATTTGTTTGAGCTTTGTACTCACGTCATTCGTTATATGTTTATATAATTTAATAATATTATATATATATATATATATATATATATATATATATATATATATATATATATTTGTCGATTTTATGCGCGGATTAGATTTTCAAAACGAAAATTTTACGTATTTTCTAAGTTTTTTCCAAAATCCCTTTCCGTCAAGGGAACCCCAAAATTTTAATTGCGTGGTGATATTACGCACTGAAGAGAACGCATTGATTCCGATAAAATAATTGCCATAGCGACCGATCCATTCAGTGATGAAATAAATCGAAAGACGGCCAACTCTTGCGCGTACAAAAAACACCGAAGTTGAAGCTTGGGACTTCCCCCGCACAGATGGAGACACGCGCTGGTGGGAGTGGGGTGGGGGGGGGGGAGAGGAAGGGAAACAAGTGACTGTCGAAATTAAAGGACGGTGGGGGGAGGACTATAAGGGGGGTTAAAGAAACCCCAAATTTGACGAAAAAATCTCCATTCGCTGTCATGGTTAATTCATGAAAGAATCTGCGAAATCAAAATCGGAGGAACTGGAGTCAAAATTGAGTGTTGAAAAGGAGAGAGGGAGGGAGGGAAAGAGAGAGGGAGGAAGGGAGAGATGGAGGGAGAGAAGATAAGAGGAGGGTGGTTTCAATTGAGATCTGCTAACGCCCAATTTGATTCGAATGGGAGAAATTGTGAACGATATGGAATGAGATAGGGAGGAGAAGGTAGGGAGGAGGAGATAGGGAGGAAGAGATAGGGAGGAGGAGATAGGGAGGAGGAGATACGGAAGGAGGAGATACGGAAGGAGGAGATACGGAAGGAGGAGATAGGGAGGAGGAGATAGGGAGGAGGAGATAGGGAGGAGGAGATACGGAAGGAGGAGATAGGAAAGAGGAGATAGGGAGGAGGAGATAGGGAGGAGGAGATAGGGAGGAGGAGATAGGGAGGAGGAGATAGGGAGGAGGAGATACGGAAGGAGGAGATACGGAAGGAGGAGATAGGGAGGAGGAGATAGGGAGGAGGAGATAGGGAGGAGGAGATACGGAAGGAGTAGATAGGAAAGAGGAGATAGTGAGGTGGAGATAGGAAGGGGGAGATAGGGAGGAGGAGATAGGAGGAGGAGATTGGGAGGAGGAGATAGGGAGGAGGAGATAGGGAGGAGTAGATAGGGAAGAGGAGATAGGGATGAGGAGATAGGGAGAAGGAGATAGGGAGTAGGTAGGGATAGAGTGAGGAATAAATAGGGAAGGAGGGAGGGGGGAGGGAGGGGGGGAGGGAGGGGGGAGGGAGAGAGAGAGGAGGGAGTGAGAATGGAGGGAGGAAGGAGGGAGTGAGGAGGGAGAAAAGAGGGAGAGAGGAGGGAAGAGAGGAGTGAGGGAGATATAATGCGAGAAAGAATGACAGACGGAGAGAGAGAGAGGAAGATATAAAGGAAGGGAAAGAGAAATAAAGCAGAGGATGGAGTAGAGATTGATTGATTGG
This sequence comes from Tanypteryx hageni, assembly GCA_028673005.1. NCBI lineage: Eukaryota > Metazoa > Arthropoda > Insecta > Odonata > Petaluridae > Tanypteryx > Tanypteryx hageni. The sequence goes on along the minus strand of CM054119.1, from coordinate 19,518,002 downwards.
GTCTTTATTTGGGGCGAGATTGAGGCTAGAAAGTCCCATCTTCCACCTAACCCCTTAATCATGAAACATATACAATAATACACAGCACTTTATGTAAATACAAGTAACGATAAAAATACAAATGTTGGAAAAGTAAAGATGAAATTCTGCGGGAAAAATGAGGACAAATGAATAATGAAATTCACGTAAAAAAAACCCACGGCGGGAAAACACCCAAACAAGAAGGGGGAGTGTGAAAAACCCGCGAAACCCACTTACAATTAGATTCACTAAAGACATCAATAAATTAAATTTAGAACAAAAGATAAATACGTGAAAAACTTAAAGCTATACGTCAGGGAAAGTTTGGCACAACACGAATACATCGCCGATGGAATGGACATATAAAAATTACGAAACGAATACGTATTAACATTGTTACGACTAAACAAGATAGTGGAGAAAAAACAAATGAATGAAATAAAATAACAAACAATTATTGTTTTGTCAAAACCAAGATTGAGAAACATTGAAGGATTAATCGTGTTTAACTGTTCCTCTGAAAGGATAAGAGAAATAGATAGCAGTGTCGTTTGAATGATGAGGGCGAGCGCAAATATTTTATTGTTCGGGGATGTTCGTTCCGCAGTCTGCAAGCATTTGCAGTGAAGGGCTTGTTGAAAATCACTCTTCTGTTATGAGGAATAAGGAGTTTATGGCTCCCTCTGGTTTTGCGGTTATGTGCAGTGTCTATACTCCTGAATTCCGTTGAAATATAATTTGGATTGTCGGAAGTAAGCAATTGGTATAGTAAGGAAAGCAAGTCGGGACTCCAAATTTAACCAGTGTAGTTTCACGAGCGAATCAGAAATGTGGTCCTATTTCTTCAGGTTAAAAATATATATCTAATGCACGCGTTATGAGTTCTCTGAATATTTAACGACAACTCTTGACATAAATCTTGGTACGCTATATCAACATAGTCAAAATGCGGAATAATTAGTGAAGTTACCGTATGCTTCTTTAGGGAAACCGGAGTACCGCTACTTAACTTCCTAAGTGAGTGAAGAGATTAGTTTATTGTTCTACACACATTTATAACATGTGGGGACCAAGAGAGGGTTTTCATCTATGAGCTATCCTAGATTTTTTATCACTTTACGGTAAGGTATAGTCGAGTTAGCTATGTTTATCGGTATTCATTGGGATTGATTGATAGCGGCTAATATCTTAGGGCAACCAATTAATGGAGCCTGTGATTTTCCTGGATTGTTACCGAGGAAATTTTTATTGCTCCATTAATCTAGCGTTTCCAAGTCCTAATTGATATTCTCTTAGGGTTCTCGCGAGATCGTTTGCGGCAGAACTTGAATATATTTGCGAGTCATCTGCATAAGGGCGATGATTGCAGTATTCAAGGCACGAGGAGCGGTCGTTTATGTACAAAGAAAATAGCAAGGGACCCAAAATTGAGCCCCGTGGGACGCCTCTCTCGTTAATGAGCCAATCGGAGGAAGAATTGACTGAAATCTCTCGTTGGGAAGGATCGCTTATGTAAGAAGATGTGCAATTAATGGCCGAGGGCGAGGAATCCATTCCGAGGAGTTTAGACAGCAGTCGAAAGCTTTACTGAAATCCTGTAATACTAGGATTGTAACTTCCATTTTATCCATAGCGCAGCGAATGCCATCGGTGATTTTTACAGGAGCAGTGGTGGTGCTGTGAGATTGACGAAAGTCAGATTGGAAGGGATCTAACATAAACATTTTTATGTAGTCCTAGAAGCTATTTAGAGCTCGTCCTGTGAAAATCCGTCGAGTTCATCCAGATAAAAGTGTGTTTTACGATCGCCATTTTGTTTCAAGACGGCGGAAAACGTTTTTAATAGCCAGGTGTAAACCCCCAGGCAATACTGTAAACGCTGTGTAAATTTCATGTTGATCTGTTCAGCCGTTTTCAAGTTATGCCCGAACTAACAGAATCGCAGGCAGACGGAATTAAGAGTTTTATTTATATAGGTAGATTATTGGTGGAATAATATGTATCAATCTCTCGACGAAGATAGTAAGAATGCGGCAGTAATCGAATTAGTAACTTCCCTTTTTATTCTATCGTTAATGACATTCGGGGGTGTAGAGAAGAGAGAGAGATGAGAAATGGAGGGAAGAATAGAGAAAGGAAGAGAGGAAAGAAGAGAGAGAGGGAAAGATAAGAAAGAGAGGAAGAGATGATGAGATGATCCAGACAGAACTTAATGATTCCTACTTTCCATTTAATCATTTATATTTAATGTACTTATAATGGCTTTAATAGTTTTAAAATCACCGCGGATATGAAGCCCTCCTTTTTGTTATAAAATTTCATAATTTAGGCTCGTAAAATACAACAAATACATTCGAACGGAATATCAAATTGATCACGAGTATTTGTGCGGCAAAAATAACGCGTTTACGTATTAGAATGTAACGAATCCGAGTCCAACAATACTCGTTGCTATGGCAACACTCTCGCGACGAGTGATGGAAACGGCAAAACCGCCAGTATTTACGCGAATTTCTAAGAAACACAATCAATAAGCAAGTTTTTACGTTAATATTTACAATTTTCATTCGATTTCGCAGTGAATGGCACAAATTTCACTCCGATATTACAATTCTAAGGTGTTTTAATGCGCGAGAGAAAATTACCCTGCACGATGGATTTCACGGATTTCCCACGTAAATCAAATGGGAAGGATGATAGTTCCTGGAATCGAACCCGAGACAGACAGACACAGCGACAAAACTATAGGCCTGTTTCCATTATGGAAAGAAGGCTAAAAAGAGAGACAGGAAGAGATGTCGTGGGCTCTTTGTCAACCCTTTTGTTTCTTTCTCTTCCTCTGTTTTTTTTGCATTTTTACTTTCTCCACATACGTAGTATAGGGGAAAGTATTGTTTTCTCATGAAAAAATCGACTTCGAGATTTCGACGAAAATACACGTTTTTGAGGACCCCTGAACACACGTTTTCACCATTTTCTCCGTGATGTCTGTGTATGTGATAGATTTTTGTGGGCGCTCTAACTCAAAAACTATTAATCAAGTCAAAGCGAAATTTTATATTTAACAAACTTATAAAAGTTAAAAGATCTGATTAGTTTTTAGTGAAAATCGGTCGCCCGGAAGTGGGTGTTTACTTTTGTCACTTTTCCGTTATTTTAAAATATTTGCTTTAATATTTGATATATGTAAAAACATATTGGAATAAAGTTTGTAGGAAATTTAATTTTCTACAATCTTAGTTTGAAACATTTTTCCATACAATGCATTGTTTAAGAGATATCTTATATTTTTAGCTGCCACCACCACGCCACCTACCGACGACTATTGTTAACAATTGACGCTTAGTTGCGTCCTAGTAACGCTCCTTTTTCTTTTCTTAATTGTTGGAGCTTTGTGGCTATCTATATATAAATGCGAAATGGATAAACTATATTTCCTCAAGGCTGTAAAAGTACAAATTATGGAGTCCCGCAGGGGTCAGTTATTGGCCCACTATTGTTTATGATTTACATAAATGATATAAACATTATGCAATCCAAAGGAGTTGAAACAATCTTTGCAGATAACATTTCTCAATTCGTAGCATCCCAAACACTCACAGATCTAACCACAGATACTGGACAATCAATAACAAAATTTTCTCGCAGTTTATTAAAATATTTATTATAATTTAACACATTTGAAACTTTTAGAAGTATTACAGGTTTGGAGAAAGTCATGCGGTGACCACATCAGATTTTTTTAATGCGGTTATACCGCCACGACTTCCGTCACCATAGCTACGGTTTCAAGTGGCAACGATGCGAAAACGTAAGCTCAAAATTTCAGCGTTCCATCATTTATATCTTCCGAGATATTTAAAATAATTCTTTACCGGTTCACTATCCAATGCCGTATCTTTTTCAAGCCTCGAAGCTCTGGAATAACAAATGACAATAGCGGTATATAAACCTACACACTAAATTTCAATGAGACTATTAACTTTCCCTCGTATCTCGTAAAGTATTGGTCATATCAAAATATTTTTCAAATAAAACTTGTAGAACTAGTAAATTAGAGTTTTTCTTTCCCCGTGCATTTTTATCGTGGGAGAGGCGGTTATCGATAAAATCGGACGATAACGTCTCGATTCGAGTTTAACCTTGAAAATATCTTTCAAGGTCACTCCGTCATTGTTGATGACGTAAATAAACAATCTCGAGTCCGATAACGTTTGTGTAATGATTTCTTTCGGATACTCCATTGCGCGAAACCCTTCCGTCTGTGTTACACTTCACACGTCCTTCACTTGTCATAACGTCTGAACGCTGCAAAACAATATATCGAGGAAAAAATGGACTTTATGATTAGCCTGTTTTAATTTCTAACCAGTCGCCTTTAATTAAACGGTCTGAAGTTATTTAAAGCTTGCCTCGCTTTGATCCAGTTTCAGTAATGCTATCTTTTACGTCGAAGTGCATTCCTTCGTCGCCCTTTTAAACCGATTAATTTCTCTCAGCAACGCCATTTACCCAACAATGCAACCGCGGGGGTTGCCGCGAGGATTTTGAAATCGTACGGATGTTGCTACGGTTTTCACCGCTTTGCGTGGAAGCGAATTTCTCTCTCCGTTTGTTGAAAGTTTCGATTTTTCCCGTGGGGGGCGTAATGGCGGAACGTAAGGGTTGGGGAAGCGAGAGATGATCCGGTTGCCATGGCAACCGGCTCCGTTTGTCTCCCACCAGTGGGCGTGTCTTTTAAAGGTGCCGGAACCTAACCAATGAGATGGAGCGAGCGGTTGAGATGCTGAAAACGTTACGCCTCGCGTATATGACACTATTGTCGTCTCCATGGCGACAACGACAAATTTTAATGAGTAAAGAACAACATCTCAGCTATATACGAAGACGAAAGTTTTTCGACGCAAAATGGCGAATATGGTAGTAGTAGGTTATTTATCGCACATAGAAAAACCAAATTACGTGCAATTTGATAAACGGACAAATAAATAAATCGTGAAATAAACAGAGAGTAAAATTTAGGTAATGTATTGAAAATATTGCTAAAACGAGATGATCCAGACAGAACTCAATGATTCCTACTTTCCATTTAATCATTTATTTAATACTTATATATTGGTTTTAATAGCTTTAAATTCATCGCGGATATGTAGCTCTCTTTGTGTTCCCGAACTTCATAATTTAGCGTTGTAAAATACTACAAATACATTCGAACGGAATATTAAATTGATGACGCGTAATTGTGCGGCAAAAATAACGCGTGTGCGTATTAGAATACTAGTAGAAGGTGCTTGCATACTGCAAGCATTTCATCTCACCTTGAAAAAACATTAATTTTTCAGACAGATATTTCACCATTAAAATTATTCTATTAATTCTAAAGATTTCACCTCCGGAGCGATTTTCGTTTTTCCTACATGTAAAAATAATAGCTTAAAACAATCCCCAAATGTTGCAATTTTAAACATTTTACATTTTCTCCATTATGGGGTACTAATGCTACACATTTCTGCCAAATTTTAAAGTTGTAGCACTTCTAGAAGCGAAATAATATTTTTCTAATTGTTTAAAATTTGAACATTTTTAACGGCCGCCGTAATATATTTATGGAGAGATTCAAATGTTTATTTGTGCAAGTGCACTGTTCTGTAAATAATTTGAAAATTGCAGCTTCCTAGCACATCCCGTAGTACCTAAAAAATTATTAAACTTTAATGTTCAAATGGGGTTAAAACAACCCCTAAAAATTAACAATTTTAAAATTTTCGATTTTTATAGTTGGTTATGAGAAAAGTTCTATAATCTTGCAAAATTTCAGCTTCCTAAACTTATTAGATTGGTCTACACACTAGATTACGTTTTCCCATGCTAACTTATGGGAGATATTCCGGGGTCTCTGGAGTCGAACCCAAGACACTGTAAGCAAAAGTAACAATAATTCCTAATAGATATTACGGCCATCTAGCAACACTGATAATTTCATTTTTCTAGTTTACCGGTAAGTGCCCATAATTAATTTACAAAAATGGCGCAATGCTTTTCTTGTGGGAAAAAAACGCAACTTTCGGAATTTCTGGAGTCGAACTCATGTCACTTAGGTAAGAAGTCTCATTTTATCTGTAGGTTTCTCCATCATATCTACAAAAACTGACACTTTGAGCTCTCTAGCTCTTGTAGTTTGGGCTGGACATTAGTATCCTCCTGTTATATCCTCCTCTGTAAGAGTCGTCGATATAAAATGATATCTAAACCGAGTCCAATAGTCGTTGCTATGGCAATACTCTCGTAATGAATGATAAAAACTGCAAAATCGCCAGTATTTACGCGAAATTCGAAGAAATAGACTCTATATGCAAAATTCTACGATAATAATTACAATCTTCATTCCTTTACTCAGAGAATAGTACGAATACCGCTCCGATATTACAATTCTAGCATATTTTAATGTACAAGAGAAAATTACCCTGCACGATGAATTTCAGATTTCCCACGTAAATCAAATGGGGAAGGATATAGTTCCCGAAATCGAACCCGGGACTTTTATATCTTCGCAACGAAAACCAACCTCGGGAGCTCGGCCCGTGCAGGAAGAGATTTCCACCGAGTTCAACGAAAATCGGTCCGTTGGTTCAAAAGTTAATGGGGGGTGAGATACAGACAGACACAGCGACGGAACTACAAGCCTATTTCCATTATGGAAAGCAGGCTGAAAAAGGCGACGAAGTAAATTAAGTCGCCAGTAACAGCCGTAGTTTAAAACTTGTCCATCTAGTCGTTAATTGGCTGCGGTGAACCCAATTATAACGGCAGTTAACCGACTTACGTTTTTTCCTCGGAAACGCCGATTATATATATATATATATATATATATATATATATATATATATATATATATATATACATATATATATAACAACTTACGGAAAAGGAAAGGTAAAATGAATATATGGATGTCAACAAGGTGTTGGGATGAGGAAACCCAGTGAGCACTCACCAATCAGACGACTTCAGGTTGGCGAGGCCCCGGGGATGTCGAAGCGACACACGTAAAAGAACACAAAAACACAGAAACATCACAAACGTAAAGCTTTCGGAACTACTCCTTCTTCAGCTACAGAGAGAGAACTCCTCATCCCAACACATCCATATATTCATTTTACCTTTCCTTTTCCGTAAGTTGTTATATATATATATATATATATATATATATATATATATATATATATATATAAAATTTATATATTTATATATATATATCAGACGACTTCTGTCTGTCCTCCGATCAGTCAAATTAAAATAGCTATTGAACGAACGGTATTAGATTAAAATGTTGCGATTTGGATGGCGTTCGCGATGTACGATGCCTTTGAGTCATGGATCATTCTGTCGATGAAAACCGGTTCCGTGGCCGCGAAGAGTAAAGTGTAATATTAATAACAAAAATCTGACGTGAGCACTTTCTCCATACCTGTATAATATTTCTGAAAATTCCAAATGGGTTAAATGATAATAAATATTTTAAGGAACCGAGAGAACATTTTAGATTTTACAAGGAACAGAAATAAACTCAAACCATAGCCTTCTTATATTGGATATAGCCACAACGTTCCAACAATTAAGAAATAAAGGAGCGTTACTAAGATGTAACTAAGCGTCAGTTGCTAACAATACTCGGTAGGTGGCGTGGTGGTGGAAGATAAAAATATAAGATATCTCTTAAACAATGCATTGTATGGGAAAATGTTTCAAACAAACTTTGTAGAAAATTAAATTTACTACAACTTTTATTCTGGTACAGTTTTACATTTATCAAATATTAAAGCAAATATTTCAAAATAACGGATAAGTGACAAGAGTAAACACCCACTTCCGGTTGACCGATTTTTACCAAAAACTAATCCGATCTTATAACTTATGTGAAAATGTTAAATATAAAATTTTGCGTTAACCTGATTAATAGTTTTTGAGTTAGAGCACCCACAAATAAACTGTAACATACACGCACACAGACGTCATCGAGAAAATGGTCAAAACGTGTTCAGGGGACCTCAAAACGTGTATTTCTGTTGAAATCTCTAAATCGATTTTTTTCATGAAAACAATACTTTCCCCTATACTACATATGGAGAAAGTAAAAACTTGACAAAAACAGTTTCTGTCGGCTTCCATCCATCTGCGTCATATGCAAATATTTATGTTTTTTAATATGTTATCTCCATCGGTAATTATCAAATGGTATAGAAAACTAAAAACTTCATTATACAACCAGCTAAAAATCTGATGTAGCCCACATGACTTTCTCTATTTATGTAGTCGGTAATTTGTGTGTCCGGCGCTGGAATCGCTGGCAATATTGAAATGATATATCTCCTTAATAATTGGCTCTACAAAAAAGTATTGTATACAAAAGATGTAGAGAATAAAATTTTCTATAACTTACGTTATTAAACACGACTGCGCCGATGAAGAATTACGGGAGATATTCGACAAAAACGGAAAAATTACAAGAATAAACACCCACTTTCGGTCAACCTATTTTAGCCAAAATCTCGTCGGTTCTCGACTTTTTAATGGAAATGCCAAATATGAACTATAATGCTGATCGGATTATAAGTTTTTGAGTTAGAACGCCCGCAAAAAACCCGGTCACAGACATAATCGAGAAAGTATTCAAAACGAGTTCATTTTTTCGTGAAAACATTACTTTATATAGTATCTGTACTTTGTATATGGAGAAAGTAAACATGTTAATATTTCCTGCGTGGATTAAATCCCAAGTATACCTCAGCGTGGAGGTTTTTAATCACATTTCTTTCGAAACGACGTCAAAATAACCGTCTATCGAGTGATAGAAACGGTGGTTTCCTTTGTTGCGTCACGTCCTCGACTTTAAATGGCGATCCAAAATCCGCAAGCTTCGCGTAATGACGAATCCGCGTAAAACGGGACCGCGCTGAGCGAGGTACGACTGTTTATCTTATCGTATAAACAAGCCGCGTTTAATTCTTAAAGTGTCTACGAAAACTCCAGCAGGCGACTTCTGTTTCCCGTAAGACAACACGCGAAAATCGATTATTTTCGACATGCAAGCTTTCACTCTTCTGAAAATAAAAGTTAGAAAGAATTGAGCCACGATCTTCGGACCTGGATCGTTTTAAAGAAAAATGAACAGCGTTCCTTATTCCTATCGTCGCGTTTCGCCCACGATCCGAGACCGCTCAAATTTTACGTTTAAATCATATTTATTGGAAGATTTTAAGCTTTTTAACGATGTGTCGCCTTGCCGACCGCGTCATCGTTAAACCTCGAGATTTCATTGTCGCCTTAATCTAACAATAATAAAAGGGCTACTTCTGTCCCTTTGTGGTTCCCTCTGTACCGCTATAAAAATGCCAATAACTCGATAATGGAACGAGATTCGTTTTTTATATTTGGCAGGAATGGCCGATTCACGTACTGTAAGATGATGATGGAAAGAAATCTCTAAAAAAGTCCCAGGTTCGACTCCAAGGCAGGCCTTTCCATTTCCCATATGATAACACGTAAAAATCGACTTTTTCACTTGCAGGCTTTTATTCTTTTTGAGATATAAATTAGAAAGAATTAACCTATGATCTTCTGGTCTAGCCCATTTTAAAGAAAAAACTATGATGTTTTTTATTCTGTTCATGTTTTTCCGCCTACAGTTGGAAATTCTTCATGTTAAACATTTAATTCACATATTTTTGGGAAATCTTGCCATTTCAACGGGATGTTGCCATGCCAACGCATTACATTGTTAAACCTCGAAATCCTATTGTTATTTCAATCCTCATGGACGAAAGCGTGCTTTGACTGCTCTTACAAGAGAGAAGGAGAGAGAAATTCTTTCCATAGCAACCAATGTAAACAACATTCGTTGCGTTATTTACGAGAAGGGGTACATGCGCGCTATGAATACTGTAATGCGAGAGAGAGATATAGAGAGAGGCAAAATTAAACGTCCCACAAGATGAGAATAATTCTAAGAATTGTATATATCTCAATGTATTTTTTGTCATGCAATTCCTATTCGCCCAAAACTATTTTTCTTCCTTTTCGGGAAATATCTCCGGAATGATGCACCCCCGAGCAGCCAAATTTTCATTATAGATTGGTATGCGTTATAGCTAGACGTGATATGAATTTGGTGGATCTGGGAATAGCCAGTTGGGATTAACTGACGTATTTTTTCCCGACTCCGCGAGTAAAGCTTGTTATCGGCGGAGGGTGTTATAAATCTGCGTTTTCAATTTAGTCAAAATAATTAAGATGTAAGCTGGGGACGTGAACAGTTCTTTAGGCGTAAGACTGAGGGGGTTTATGAACCACTAGCTGAAACGCCCTACTTCGCTCGGGAAAGTTTTTTTTTCAAGTGGCAAAAGATTTTTATTGATTTGGTCCCCGCACTGTCCCTGCCGAACCACAAACACAATTCAAAAAACTAATTAATACCTTTAAACATTAATTCTCCTCGTGTTTATTTTAAATTATCATTTCTATTTCACAATTATTCTTCATAGCATAGGTTATCATTATATATAGACGTTCCTTACAGAGGAGGAGGAGGAGGATATGACATAATAGGAGGATACTAATGTTTAGGCATTTCCAGATGAGCTGGAGATGGTACGGTGCTGAAATTTTTTTTTTTAGAGGTAGGATTTGTAAAAAACGAAATAAAAATTATAGAAATTTGGATATTTTAATTTGTTTGGCAGTTAAAAATTCTTAAACTTTAAACAAATAGGTAAATGTTTAGGCACTACGGTATTAGCTAGGAGCTGAAATTGTCAAGATATTTACAGAGTAATGCACTTGCACAAATAAACATTTGAATCTCTCCATAAATATATTACGGCGGCCGTTAAAAATGTTCAAATTTTAAACAATTAGAGAAATATTATTTTACTTCTAGAAGTGCTACAACTTTAAAATTTGGCAGAAATGTGTAGCATTAGTACCCCATATTGGAGAAAGTATAAAATTCTTAAAATTGCAAGGTTGGGGGATTGTTTTAATACATTATTTTTACATAAGTGAAAAATGAAAATCGCTGCGGAGGTGAAATCTTAATAATTAATAGAATATTTGTAATGATGAAATATCTGTCAGAAAAATGAATGTTTTTTTTTGAAGGTGAGATGAAATGCTTGCAGAATGCAAGCACCTTCTACTAGTTATAAAATATTACGCTTAAAGTTTTGATTAGGCTAAGCGAAACTGAATCAAGCCCGTCCCGTGAAAATCCGTTTAGCCAATCCAGAGAAAAGGGCTTTGGAATAGTGTTTCAAGGCCGCCATTTTGTTTCAACATGGCGGACTACAATTTTAACAGCCCGGTGTAAACCTCCCCAGGCCATACTGTAAACGCTATGTAAATTTCTTGCTGATCTGTACAGCCGTTTTCGAGTGATGCCCGAACAAACAGAATCACAGGCAGACAGAATTAGAGTTTTATTTATATAGATTGATATCGAAAAATTGTTTTCTATCCAAATTAAGGGGACATTTTTTTCCGATTTTCAACAATGGTAAATATAAACTGCCATAGCAACGACTCCGCTGCTTTTAAATGGGAAACACTACATTTATCTATGGGGCGGTGAATCACAGACAAGTATGTGTTGTCATGACGACTTCATAATCCTAAAATAATAAATAAAGCGGATCTTCCGTGTTATCCGCCCCCGTTCTTCGAAGCAACAAATTTAACAAATAATAACATTTTCAACAGAATTTATTGCATAAACTCAACCCTTGTGAACAACAGAAACAAAAGTTTCAACTCCTCCCAGGTTGGGTTAAGTGGTTGGTGGTTGGATTAGTTTTTATGTCCTTCCCCCTGGTCGGGTTAATAGTTGTGGGTTGGATTCGTTCTAGTTCTTCTCCCAGGGTTGGGTTAAGTGGTTGGGATTGGATTCGTTTTTTTTTCCCTTCCCCGGGTTGTGTTAAATGGTTGGGGGATAGATTCGTTCCATTTCCGACCTTGGGGTTGGGTTAAGTGGTTGGAGGTTGGATTCGTTCTACTTTCCTCCTCGGGTTGGGTTAGGTGGTTGGATTCGTTCCATTTCCTTCCCCCGGGTTGGGTTAATAGTCGTGGGTTGTATTCGACTAGTTCCTCTCTCAGGGTTGGGTTAAGTGGTTAGGGGTTGATTTGTTTTTATTTCCTCCCCCGGGTTGGGTGAAATGGTTGGGGGTCGGATTCGTTGTATTTCCGCCATCTGGGTTGGGTTAAGTGTTTGGGTGTTGTATTCGTTCTACTTCCCTCCTCGGGTTGGGTTAAGTGGTATGGGGTTGGATTCGTTCTCCTTCCCTCTGGTTTGGTTAAGTGGTTGGGGGTTCGATTCGTTTATATTTCCTTCTTCCGAGTTGGGTTAATAGTTGTGGGTTGGTTTCGTTCTAGTTCTTCCCCCAGGGTTGGGTTAAGTGGTTGGGGTTGGATTCGTTTTTTTCCTTCCCCGGGTTGGTTTAAATGGTTGGAGGTTGGTTTCGTTCTACTTCCCTCCTCGGTTTGGGTTAAGTGCTTCGGGCTTGGATTCGTTCCATTTCCTTCCCCCGGGTTGGGTTAAGTGGTCGGGGGTTGGAATCGTTCCATTTCTTTCCCCCGGGTTGGGTTAATAGTTGGGGGTTGGATTCGTTCTAGTTCTTCTCCCAGGGTTGGGTTAAGTGGTTTGGGTTGGATTCGTTTTTTTTCCTTCCCCGGGTTGGGTTAAATGGTTGGGTGATGGATTCGTTTTACTTCCCTCCTCAGGTTGGGTTAAGTGGTTGGGGGTTGGATTCGTTCTACTTCCCTTCTCGGGGTGAGGTAAGTGGTTGGTGGTTGGATTCGTTCTATTTTCCACCCGCGGGTTGGGTTAAGTGGTTGGAGGTTGTATTCGCTCCATTTCCCTCCCCGGGTTGGGTTAAGTGGTTGGGGGTAGGCAAAAAGACAAAAATAAATAGGTATTTCGAAGAACGTGGCGGATAACACATAAGATCCAAAAAAGTTTATGGAATTTGGTCTGTAATTCTTCTCACTTGTTTAATTCTGAAATTTTGGTCGCTTCTGACGCCCGCTCCGATAATCCCGTGGATTTGGTTTGCTGGAACATATTGGATAGATTCGCCTGGTTAGGCACAGGCAAAACCAAGCGATAAAGACGGGTGCATCCTTCTGGCGAACACCGCCGGTCGCTGAAACACTGTGACCGTGTAGGTTTTGTTATTGGCCGCATCTGGCAGCACCATCTAGCGCGGAGGTACTGCTACCTTCCGCCACCATCGCGAACTAACTGGGAGTCCAAAGTTAACATCATGTCATTCGTTAGTTGGCTGTAAGAGAGGGATGTTGTCTATGTTTTATTCTATATTCTGCTGTTACAGTGTACGTACTGTATCGTATCACTGATCAAAAAGGTATCAGTGGTAGGTTTTTGTAATTAGACATTTGGACAGTAAAGTGCAGTGCGAAAGTAATAACATAATAACAAGAATTTTAACTAAGATTTAAGGTAAGTTATTCATTCTTTTCTCGTACATTTAACGTAATATATTTCTTATTTTTTAATTTTGTTAAACTGTCATGAAAAAATTAAATTTTCACCCTTTTAGATATCATTTCGCCGAAGAAATTAATATATATTTTTTTAATAATTCGACATTTTCTTTTAATATTAATTTTTATTGAAGTTGGTACATTTATGCATGGAATATTCATTGTAATAATTGTACCCAAGTTTTTTTTATTGATATTATAAAAAATATACCTAATTTCGACTTTTAATAATAAAATTTATTGAAATCGAGAACTTACTTTTTTCTTTGATTAGATTTTCGGAACATGTTCCAAGAGGAAATGGAAAAGAAACTTTCCGGGCATCAAAATTTAATAAATAAAAGAAAACTGGAAGAAGAAAGAGAGAGAGAAATGCTTCCAGAATTACTCAGTACTTCACTGAACAAGTAACGAAGAATGACTCTGTGCCAGTTCCTGGTTTGCAGTAAGGATATCTTTGATACGCTCACAGTCGGTTGGAAAAGAATTCCAGTGAAGATAGCGAACATGCTGAAGAAACTGTCGCTCATCCGGGGCCCAAAGACAATGCAGATGAAACAACAAGTGAAGGTACTGAAGACATTTTCGTCAATTCGGAACGCGTAGAATCTACTGGAGGTACAATATAAGTGTCTTTAATTTTGATGATCCCGGAAACATTTTCTCATACAACAAGGCAAGCCATTTTGGAAACGGGTCCTAAACAAATTAAAAATTTAAATTTTCCACGCGATTCTTCCGGACGAAAATTTTCACGTACATATTATAAAAGGCATTTTAAAAAAATGGCGAAGAATACAATGGAAATTGGTTAATTTATTCAGTTTCAAAAAACGCAGTTCATTGCTTTCGCTGCAAACTCTTCGAACTTTACAATTCCGAACATAATAAATTTATTCAGGGACTTAATGACCGGCAACATCTCGCAATGTACCTGAATCGCCATGAGAGAAATTTAAATCGTTTGAACGATTACGAAAAATGGACAGAATTAATTACATCCTTAAAAAATAAAACTTGTATTGATCATTTCCAACAAACAGTTTTAGATAATGGAAGGAAACGTCGGAATGAAGTTATAAAAAGAATAATTTTTGCAGTACAGTTTTTAGGCAAACAAAATCTAGCTCCTCGTGGTAAAAGTAATAAACTTTACAATCGCAGCAATGGCAATTTTTAAAACGCATTGATATGTTAGAAAAGTTTGATCCTTTTATAATATCGGAACACACGGGACGTGTAGCTAATGATCCTGACTTTAAAAATATGCCCTCCTCTTTGGGAGATAAAATTCAAAATGAAATACTCACTTTACTGGCGTCAAATATTAAAAATAATATTATTAACCTGTGTCAACAAAACATATATTTTTCAATTGTTTTAGATTGTAAGTGTGATAGATTCGTTCATTTCAATACAGGATATACAAGTGTTGGAATACATGGACACTTTTTAGCATTCTATCCAATCTCAGATGCTACAGGGGCTGGATTGACAATATTTCTTACTGATTTACCGAAAAAATTAAATTTAGACATAAATAATCATGGCTGTGATAATGGCTCTAATATGCGCGGCAAAAATATAGGCTTACAAAAAAGAATTTTAGATTTAATTCCCCGTGCATTTTACGTCCCATGTTCAAATCACAGTCTAAACCTGATAGTTAATGACGCCGCGAATATCAATCATGAAACTATCGGTTTTTTTGATAGTACAAGAGTTATATAAATTTTTTCCCTCTTCTGTTTACCGATGGAATATTTTAACTACTCACGTAATTGATTTAACCTTAAAGCCATTATCCGAAACACGGTGGTCGAGCGGAATTGATGCCATAAAACCCCTTCATAAATATTTACCTGAAATTTGTGATGGCTCTTCAAAACTGGACGAACAATCCAAACATCAGACAAAATGTCGAGGTGAAAAAATTGCTACGTTTACATTTATTTGTTGTATTCGAGTTTGGCATGATATTTTAAATAAAGAGAATCTTGTCAGCAAAATACTGCAGTCTTCATCCATGAATCTCCAACTTGCTTTAGATGCACTGGATGATCTAAATCAATTTTTAAATGAATATAGGTCTGGTGATACTTTCAAAGAAATTGCGGAAAGCTCAAAATTAATCGCAGCAAAATTTGATGCAGAACCTGTATTTTGTGGCGACGTAAAAAGACAACACATTTTGATCACGAACATGAAGGTGAAAACATGGCAGATCCCGAAATTTCATTTGAAATAAATTTTTTTCTCCGCATAACAGATCAAACATTACAATCTTTGCAGGAAAGATTTACTTTATTAAAAGAACGTATGAATTCAGTCCAGTTTTTGTATTTTTTAAGCGCTCCACAAAATAAAGAATATTTATTATCTTGTTGTAAAAAGTTAGGACAAAAATTGACGCATGAGAATCGTTCGGACATTGACGCTGACGATTTATGCGAACAAAATTTTACGCTGTCGGCCATTTATTTCTAATTTTAAAAACGATTATTCAGTATATTTATTCAAACGAATTAACCGCTGTTTATCCCAACTTTACAATTGCTCTTCGGATTCAATTGTCATTACCAGTATCTGTAGCTTCTGCGGAACGGTCCTTTTCTAAACTTTAAAATTATTAAAAACTGCTTGCGCTCCACAATGGCACAAGACAGACTTTCAAATCTCGCCATTATATCAATAGAGTCAGATATTTTGGATCAACTTGATATATATATATATGATATTATTCGAGAATTTTCATTAGCGAAAACTAGAAAAAGTTCAATTTACTAAGTGATTTTTCTTTCTGTTTAAATATTTATTGACCTATTACTCGATAATGTTTAACATGTTCCTATTCCATATGCTTGTAAGTTTATCTGTTTCTTATTTATACCTATACAAATTACAAAATGACAAAGTGATTTCCTTGCCAAATAAAATATAGTTAGTTTAATTTTGTGCCAAAATATATTTAATATTTTTGTTTTTATAAAACTGTAAGTTTATCTGTTAATTTGCGTAAAACTATATAAGCTGCAATTCGCGAATGATTTTCTTGCCAAATTACATAAATCACTCTATTTTTCCAAATTATTTTTGTTGTTTTTGTACAATTTTTCTAAATTTCTGCTTTTTGTTCAATAAACTTATAATCAATATATTTCGTATTTCATTTTTACTCACTGATACGCTTTTATAAAGTGATTTTTTTATTGGGGGAGGGGTATAGGGGTGCCAACTAAAGTTTTGCACGCAGGCGCCGGACACTACTGGCGCGCCCCTGGTTGGAGGGGAGGAATCTTCATTCAGCTGATGCATTAAGTGCAGAACTTCTGCCTAGGCAGCTGCCTAGGGCCCCAACCTCGGCGGGGGCCCCGACCAGGGGCCGAAATGGTACACATTGAGGACACAGGACGCGGAAAATAAT
The DNA here is from genome assembly GCA_028673005.1 of Tanypteryx hageni. Lineage (NCBI taxonomy): Eukaryota > Metazoa > Arthropoda > Insecta > Odonata > Petaluridae > Tanypteryx > Tanypteryx hageni. Next base: position 19,501,003 of record CM054119.1, on the reverse strand, counting down.
ATGTCAATTTTTCCGAACGAAACAGAAAATAATTGACCATAGTTAATTTTTTTACAGGTCAAGTGGCAACACTGTGTTTGTGTTCTTTGTTTGTTTTGCATCGCACCCGACTTATTAGAATTATTTAAGATCTACCGCAGAAGAGAACGGGCTTAATTCACTCTCTGTTCTGTGCATAGAGTCCGAAATAACGCAGTCTGTGGATTATAGTGAGGTCATCCGTTCCTTTGCAGAGAAGAAAGTTCGTCGCGTGGCAATGTAATCTTGTAATTATATGTAAATGTAAAAATTATAACGTGTGAAAAAGTGTAGTTGGTACTTGTCTATTTCATTTCTAAGTCTGCCTGTCTATTTTCTAAAGTCAAAGTACGTTAAATAAATAAAAAATAAAAGTTTGATTTTTGCTAAATTACCGAAAAGGGGGCGGCCCCAACTGTGTTAACTGCCTATGGGCCCTGGGTCTCTACTTCCGAGCCTGATTAAGTGGCGATTAAATTAATTAATTAAATCTCTGGACAATGTTATTTAGAATTAAAGCCGGGTGCATGAATTGCGTTTCCTCAAAATTATCTTTTTGTGAACGGTAATCAATGCTACTCCAGTGCTTAAAAGTGGAACGCGCCTTCGGCCATGTTTGCGAAAATTTTATTTTACCATTAATTAATATAACGATGCATGAATCGTATGTTATCGTCTCAATCCTGCAGTAAGAATGTCCATGACTTCGGTACAGTTTTATCTATCAAGTACTCATTAATTTTCTGATGTAAGATACTTCCATTTTTTTAAAAATTGAAATTCTTAATTACACTTTGAAGTCGACTAGGATGTTAGTGGCGTAATATTATAAATTATGTTTATTAATATTTATATATAAATAAATAATTATATAATATAATATAAAAATAATTTATATTAAATAAATAAATAATTTTATAGGTATTTAATTTAAGATAATTAAATAATTATTATGTTTATTAATATTTATATATAAATAAATAATTATGTAATATAATATATAAATAATTTATATTGAATAAATAAATAATATCATAAGAATTTAATTTAAGATAATTAAATAATTATTGTTTATTAATATTTATATATAAATAAATAATATTATAAGAATTTAATTTGAGATAATTAAATAATTATTATGTTTATTAATGTTTATATAAATAAATAATTATATAATATATAAATAATTTATATTAAATAAATAAATAATATTGTAATAATTTAATTTAAGATAATTAAATAATTATTATGTTTATTAATATTTATATATATATAATCATATAATATAATATATAACATATTAATAATTAATTAGAAGATACGGTTATTTATTATTGATGCAGTTGTATTTTCGTATTGAAATCTATTTAAGTAGGCCATGTGTAAGTTGATGTTATAACTTTAAAATGTCCGCAGCAAAGAGACAAAGCATACGCGATTACAATAAAGAGTCAGGGAGTGGAATAGTAAACGCATACCTAAATTTTCTGTGAATAAATTCATTATAGTTGATTATTTATTTAGCTCTGTTGACATCGATGTTTTCAAGCAATAAATATTCAGGTCTTTTGGAGGGATGACTAGCGAGTTTATCTTAGCAACCTCGCGACAGTAATTTTGTTAAGGTACAGAAAGATAATTTTACTACATTTATTCAGATTTTGATGACTTATTACATAAATATCATATTAATTTATGCTACATAACTATAATTTGGGTGAATTGTTGACAAATGAAGCTACCAATACTTTAAGCGCATATAGTTGCAATGCATTACTCATTATTGGACAAATATTTATTAGCCAGCAATAATTTACGGTATAATTTTGAGATTTAGAATACGCCAGCATGTAGTTTAAGTTTGAGATGTTACTTTTGTGTGATGTTAATTTAGAATAATACAATAATTGGAGTTTTTTGTCAGACAAGCGCATTTATGCTTCGATAGCTTATAAATTTATTCCGTATAATTAGATGTTGGGCGACATGTTGACAAATGAAGCTAGTAATACTTTCAGTGCATAATAGTGTAATGTTTAACTTATTATTGAACAAATATTTGTTTGCCAGCAATAAATTACAATAGAATTCTCCGATTGTGAATATGCAAGGATGCAGTGTAAGTTGAGGTATTAGTTTTGTGCGATATTAATTGAAAATATTGAAACAAAATTAGTGTTAACGGCATTTATACTCCAATAGCTTATAAATTTATGGTATACAATTAAAAGCTAGGCGAATTATTGATGATTGAAGTTAGTAATACTTTTAGTGCATCAGAATGCAATATATTACTTCTTATTTTACAAAGATGCAATAAATTACGACGTAGTTTTGCGATTGTGAATTGCAGTTAAAGTTGAGATATTAGTTTTGTATAATATTAATTAAAATATTGGAACAAAATAAGTGTTATGTGGGGCAATGCCCATTATAGTATATATATATATTAACTAAAGGAAAAGAAAAGGTAGTGATGATATTATATATATATATATATATACACTTGACGTTGTACAGAGTTGATTGTAAAATTGGAATGAGAAATGGTGATTTATTTTCAACTTCGAGTGGTTTATTTTAATTTTGCGATGTTACAAATATTTCCGACCTCCATTTTATGCTGGTGTCGTTTAAGTTAAACATGCAGCTTCTTCTTATCTTGCCTTAACTGTAACTAATAATTGAGCCTGCTCGGTGTATGTCTGGCAGTAGACAGTTGTTAAACAAATGGCAATATTGTGAAATAGAAAATCTTAAGGTTATTTATGTCAAATTTGACATCCAGGCAAAATGTTAGCAACTTAATTGAATAGTTTTGTTCTATAGTGTTTTAAATAGTATTGTATAAACTTCGTTCTTGTTAAACAAAAGTGGAATACTCCTTTAGCCAAAACAACTAGAGGGCATCGTCAGGGGAAGAACCTGTTTCAACAGTGACTGGGAGCCAACTGCCAGGTTGAAACGGAATGTATTAAGAAGACGACCGAGAAACAAGCGAAACGCGGAAAGATTTTTCGGCGTGTGTGTCGTTTAAATCTGACAATTTGTATAGGGTCTTGTTGAAATCTGTGTCTGTGTTCATAAGTGTATCGCGGTTTTTGTAAATGTGAAGGTTTTCTAACGAGTTTAGTGAGTTATCGGCTGAAGTTATCAACGTTAAATCGTTTACGTGTATACTATGACCTGTTTCAAAGATGTGGTTGGCAACGCTTGATTTTTCAAAACGATTATATTTATAGTGAGCCATGTGTTCCTTGAAGCGTGTTATTAGTTTCCTTCTTGTTTGTCCTATGTACTTTTTGCCGCAGTGTGAGCATTGTATTTTATAAATACCGGACTTGTTCAAAGATTCTGTTCTGTCTTTTGTACTGCCCAGTAAATTTTTCAAATTATAAGGATTTGTATATGTTATGGTATAATTCTTATGTTTAAAAATTTTGTTCAAGCCTCTGTTTAATGGTGGAAAATAAGGCAATTTTACAAATTTGCCCTCTTTTTTGGTGTCTAATTTAAGGGAAGTGGCATTGGACAAAGTTTTATTAAAGTTATGTTTCCTCACTAATTTATTGATTAAATTATTATCGTATCCAAGTTTAGCGGCAATTTGTTTTATGTGTTTAAGTTCCTTTGCATATCTGATTTTATTGAGGGGGATGTTACATAATCTGTGTGTTAAAAATTGAAACGCAGCTATTTTTTGGTTCATAGGGTGAAAGGAGTTGTTAGGAATAAAGTTATCAGTATGTGTAAGTTTTCTCAAAATGTCAAACTCAATGTGTTGTCTATTATTTATGATAAGCAAGTCCAAAAATGGCAAGGTGTTGTTTTCTTGAAGTTCATAAGAGAACTTGATTGAAGGATATATGTTGTTTAACTGATTAACAAATTCATCTACATTTTGTTTCTTTAAATCAAAGATTGTGAATATGTCATCCACGTACCTCAACCATATATCTGGAAAGTAATGAAATTTTTCTTTGCAATCGTTTTCAAAAGAGGACATGAAAATGTTAGCTAAAAAGGGAGATAAGGGGTCTCCCATAGAAGTGCCTTGAGTTTGTTTGTAAATTTCATTTTTAAATGAAAAAACGTTCTGTGACATGCATAAATTAGTAAGTTGTAAATATTCGAGGACAATTTCATCAGAAAAATTTTGTTTTAGTAACAATGATTTTAAAATTTGGGATGTTTCTTCCAGAGGTACACTTGGGAAGAGGCTTTTGACGTCAAAGGAGACCAAAATCTCAGACTCTTTTAATGTTATGTCTTTTAGTTTACTTATCACGTCATAGGTATTTTTAACAGAGTGTTTGTCGGGAAAGGACATCTGTTTAAATTCACTATTAAGCCATTTGGCCAAGTTATAGGTTGGGCTATTTATTCCTGATGCAATCGGTCTCATGGCTTTGTCATCTTTATGTATTTTGGGGAGGCAGAACAATTTAGGTATGTTTGGGTTCGAAATTTTTAACTTGTAGCTTAATTTATTATCAATGATGGTTTTACATAATTTTTGGAGTTTTCATCGAAAAATTCAATGGATTTTTCAATGTCTGTGATTAAATTATCTATAGGGAAAGCAAATTTCAAACCCCTATCTAAAAGAGACAATTCATCCTGAGAAAAAGGTAGATTGGACAAGTTTTCAGTAAAATCAGAAGTATGTGAAGTAATACTGGGTTGATTTGTTTTTTTGGGTATGTTGTCAATAGTTTTATCCCCTTGTTTCTTAAGAAACTTTAATTTTGGGAGTTGATGTGTTTCCATTAAATATGCTGAAGGAAAATGCCTTTAATAAATGTAGTGAAAGTCTGTTTCATGGCATCAGTTGCTAGAATAATGTAGAATGCACTGCTTTCTAGAAAATGCCCATCTGAAACGACGAAGACTCTATTTTGATTTTTCAATATATTTAGCTCGCTTTTTAACGAGAAGAATCATAGTACCATCTCTTAGTGTTGAAAGCTATCCTAATGGATATTTTATTCCAGTTTCATTTTAATGGCATTTCATTAATTTCAAGTTTTAATTTTTCTTTTGGTTTTTATATTCCGATGAAACCTTTTCACATTAGAATATTTTGCAGTTTGATCTTCTCGAAGATTGAAGATTGTCATATCGTCCATGTATTGTTAGTTCTATTTGTAGTGCTTGGTTAAACCAGTTATGGATTTTATGCAGTGTTCGAATATCAGTGAAGACAAAAATGATGAATTAAAAAATTGAGCAACATTTTTTGTCTGCGTTTCAATTTATTAATTCACTTAAATTTTCCCGAGCACATTTTTGGTGAAACTCTTGGATCATACATTCGTTCTGTAATATTTTTCGGTGGATTAATTTAAGTATTAAAATGCCGAGGGGAAAATAATTAATTTTTTCCATTATAAACGTTGTAATCGACCTTCCGTTTTACCGAATGACAAAATCGGTTAATACGCAGAAATATTATGAACTGGGGTTATAGGGTTTGTTTATTTTTCGTTGCTATGACAACTATTTCTCTAATTTGCTGTCTTGCATGGGAAAAGATAATAGGGCTCGTTACTTATATTAGATCTTATAAGTTAAGTAAATATTTCAACACACTTTGTACCTCGGAGGCAATAGGTCATTTATATAAATCATTTAACAAAAATATTTGTGTTAGGATACAAAGTAACCGTTTTAAATGGTAGTTTTCAGGCTGTTGATAATGTGTGAGTTGGTTTTGGAGACTTTTAAAAATATTCCTGTAGACTTGAAGGCTGCAATTTTTTACTTAATTATAAATTTCTACGTTGCTCACATTCCCCACAAATCATCGTCGTTTTAGGAATAGTTGAGCATTGACAGAAGTTATTCGAGAAGTTCTTATTATAATAAGTAATAGAATTATCTAATTTCGCGGCTATGAGACTTCCCTTGTAAGCTTTGGAGATATGCAGTTCTATTTCTCTAATTAATAGTTAATTGTTAATTAAGCTCACACTTAGGAAATACCATGTTTATGTGTATTGAATTAGTAAACTGCATGCCTTTTCTTTCGGAGCAGTCAAAAAAATTTTAAGTGATGCAAATTTAAAAATTTAATATTATCCAAAGTATTAATTTTTTAAATGCTGGACTTCTTATTACAAACACTAGTATTATTTTAAGCTCTCCTAATTCTTTTACAAGTGAACAATTAGCTATTATTCTACAGTGAAGTAAAAGTTTTCAAAGTTATACTTGGATAACATCGATGCAACGTTGAAATATTGGCTTTATACTGTATTTGCACAATTTTCGGAACAATGGAATACTAGACATTAATTTTGATCTTCATAACAAACACTTCCATCGGGTTTGACAATATATAATGAGGATTCGAAGATAAGCGTGACGTTAAAAAATGATTTTCAACAAAATTTGTTGGCTAGGGTAAAATATGCCTTAAAATTTAGATTCCATAATCATTCTTCAGTGAAATGTTTCATTATGTAGCTTTGTCCGTTAGATGTTGGACGAATTATTGGAACTATTTTAGGTTGTTACGTGAACAGCTGTGTGTGTAGTTTCCTGAAACTCGATTGGTTAAATTTAAATTAAGGAGAGTTAAGAATCTAGGCAAAGATAGTTCAGAGAAGCAATTAAAATGGTATTGCAGACTTCTAGATTGGAATATATATATCATGAGAAGCTCATTCTTTTCTACTTGTCGTCATTGGTAGCTGTTCTGTTTCCTATTCGAAAGATATTTTTCGATTCCTATGTCTCTTGTTATAGTGTTAATGCCTCCTGTTGGTCAAGCGATTTGTGATCGAGGTGAATTAACCTTTTCACGGCCATTGTGTGACAATTGTTCTGCTAAATTATTTGCACCACGTAATGTGATTATTATTCCTGCATTTTATATGCTGTCTTATACTCGGGACTTTCAAGGACTTGGAGAAATTCAGTCAAGTGTTGCTCGAATGTTTTATTTAAGGTGTACGATAGTTTTCTTACGAATTTTACCGTTTCTAGTCTTTTCTGAGAATGTGTTCTTTTAAATTTATCATTAATTGCCTAATTACATCCAAATCTCTTCTGGAATACTGTTAAATTCATGTATTTTTTTTATTTAATTACTTACAATTTGCAGATATATCAATTCTTTGTGATTGCAAGTTTATTGGGGGATGTAATAAGCACATTTTCAAAGAGCGGCTACGAAACGTTTTTGTGAATATTAAAATTCAAAGAGATTTATAGCTGTCGATCAAGTTTAACAGTAAGAATTTGTTTTCTGAATTTTATCCAAAATTATAATTTGGCCGTGAAAAGTTTTAACCATCAGAGGAGCAATGTACTGCGTGAATAGTGAGCCAATAATGCCAGCAGCATTGAGTCCAAAATGTAATTACTAATTCCAAACTTCGAATTTTTACATTTTGAATCATTTTCTGCATTTACCTGGATATAATGGAACTTGTTTAGAGAAGAAAACATCTAAACATCATAATCTTTCAAGTTTTGCAGTTGCTTCCTTAGTGTCGTGCATTTGTTTTGATAAAATCGGAATTAGATATTTAGCGTCACTTTTCGAGCCCGAGTTTCATCCAAGAAAAGATACGCATTTCTCTCATGCTGCATATAACCTAATTTCAATCTCGATTGCTTGTTTATTGGCCTAAAACTTTTGAAATCCAAGCAAGATATTTTATTCTGCACAATTGATTGAATTTTTCACCGCAATTCTTGACATTTTAAAAATTTTCATTGCTCCCGGAAGTAACTCAAGTCATTTGTGCAAATGTCAATGCAATTTATAATACAAAAAATTAAGTATTATCCAGATAAATACAGCGGGATGTCATGTATATTATTTTATTGAACAATTTTTGGCTTTAAAAATATTTCAAGTTGAATTGATAATATTTTCTGCAGTTTTTCGACGTTATTGTCGAGGAAACGGTAATTTTCCAGTAATGTAAAATGTTTGTCTGGTATCTGTAATGCACTCCTGGTTCAATACTGCTGACGTTTATTTTACTTTCCCTTCGTTCAGTACATTGCTCCAGTGTATGCTTAATTTTTTGTATTGTAACAATTCTCTTGACCAATGGGAGGCATTTATTTTGAGGGGGGACACTGTTATTGTGGTACAGTGTTTGTTTTTGAAATGTGCGAGTGAAATAAATTTTGTGCTGAAGACTTTGAAGAAAAACCTTCAGCACAAAATTTCACTTGACTGAAGCAGTCAAGTGAAATATAGGTGTGGGCTTATTACTGTGTGGTGAAGAATTGCAGTGACTGCAGGAATCCTACAGCAGAAAGGATTGGAAGAGAGAGTGAAGGGGAGGAGGATTTTGCAGCGACACCTATATAAAAGTCCGACATTCCTCAAGGAGTGGCCGGGGAAAATCTTGTCGACTTTGTCACGGAAGTGAAAAAACATGGTTCGTTTATATTCTTTATTGATTGCTGTGAAAATTGTACATTGTGACAGAAATTGTACTTGCAACAAAAATTACAATAAATGACAAGGTTCAATATTTACAAGAATGTGATATTATTTTCATGTGCTTCTGCTTTCTTCGAAAAAGGGACGAGGGAACAAAACCCTCTCATCCCTTTATCCCCTACAACAAACGTGGGTGTGAGAGAGCGATAGGAGTCTTGTTTGCTGGCCTAGATTAAATAATTTGGGATGGAGGAGAGTCGGTAAGACCCGGGCGATGAAAAATCTAATCTGTCCAAAAAAGAAAAACAATTGCGGTAAACGGAATGGAATGAACTCTCATATTTGGATTAAAAAGACTTGTAAAAATAATTTACGATTGCTCTGAAAAACTTAATGCATCTGATAACAGTTATAAAAAATAACCGTTGAAAAACTTATTTATTTTGGAAATGTTCAGCAAATTGGGTGGATGGAATTTTAAAATAACAGTTTCAAAAATAACTGTTGGAAAACTGATGGAAACGTAAATAAAACAGAAAAATGTATGTCAAATTGTTTTAAAATTTAATTTAATTTAAAACAGTTCCAAAAAGTAATTATCAAAAATAAACGTTGAAAAGCAATATTTTTTGGGAAACTTAATATGGTTTGTAGAATTAGAGAAGAATAAGCTTTCTTTCAAAGAACAGTTAATTTTTGAAGAAGTTGTTCTTTTTCAAATTGACTTGATCAAAATTTTATCCATGATATGAATTCAGACAGTTTAAAATAATTTTATTTCCTTTAATTTCCATCGCTTCTTTCTTCCCTTACTTTAAATTTCGTGATCATTGATCATGACAAACTTTTCAAGAAACCTTTTAATATGGAATATTGAAAATTATAAACAAATAAAATCATTCGATCTTTTAAATGACCACACAGCAGGATTAAAACGAAATATTTTTCCTCCATCCAATTTGCCAAATATTACAATATTGTTCACGATGAAATTGAACGAGTTCATAAGCGTGAACACAGTGCCACCTCATATGATAATCTAATACAAAAATTTGGTACGTCCGCCACCAGAAAAGTTTTCGACTAGGCTTCCACAAACAAATAACTTATATACCATCAATCTTCCGTAAGAAAATCATTGCAATACCAATATTCCTCTAAAACGGCAATGAAGTTCATGTCCGATAATAAGTTAAATTCACAGGACACTATTAAAATTAATTGAAAAGTTTCTCGGGTTCCGACAGAAAATTAACAACGGTCAAATTGACGTCCAATAAAGAATTTGCCACAAAATTAATGCCTTACTCCTAGGTGTCTGGCCGTTGCAGCTCCGATTGCAAAGACAAAAAATACAAAAAAATTCAAACGTGGCATTCTTACGTGAACGATTTCAGAGCACTGCTATTTCGTTTAAATCAGTTGCAAAGATTGTTTCGGCGAACAATAATTCAAAAACTTGACTTTTCTCAGCTTTTATATGATAAGATATTATTTTTAAAAATATCCGGAGGATAACATTTGGCACAAAATATTAATAGCAACAAAATTAATGCCTTATACTCTGAGAAATCAAATACTCCTACATCCAAAACAACACTCGGCAATGTCCAAGTACAAAACAGACGTTTTCGAGGCGGCACTGTATTTCCATTACTTCGACAAGATAAACGAATCAAATAATCGAGAGCTATCGTAAATTATGAAAGGTCGTTTAATCCAAATGAAACTGTTCTCAATGAATTCCCAATCAACTCACCATCACTGTCTACTTTTGAGAACAGAGCAGAATTTTCAACGTCTGAGCATAAAACCCTCCCCCATCCCATATCCTCCAGCCAACACTCCTATTCTTCCTCACACCCAGATGACTATATTCCAGGCGAAGCTCGGCTGGACTCTTCTTCGTATCACGGCTTCACTCTTCTCCGCTCAGCATCCGATGCAAACACCTTGAAGAAAGAGGAAAAATTCAAAATGTTAGCAAATTCCATAAGGAAATACGGCGTAAGAATTATTTGACTAGACTTTCCAAAGATTTTGTATGATAATATCATCACGTGCTAGCAATCTTTGTGCGACACCAGAATTTTTACATTCAATTGTCTTTCAAGCATGAGATCTAATAAAATGATTGAAATTCATTGAGTATAGTAGCATTCGGATGTTTAATTGAAGTTATAAATGGCTATAATTTTAATTTAAACCATCATTTCTATTTACTCACGGGAAATAATACATTGTAATAAAAAATCAGGCTATAATTTTAATTTAAACCATAGTTTCTATTTACTCACAGCAAATAATATTTTGCAGTTAACGTTCCTTACATGCTTAATTAAGCTCATTGAAGCAATTATAAATATTAAGTATGCACTTTCCCCAAGAATACTTTTTATGTCCCGAAAATGTCGTTTAATAGAAATTTGTTTGAAATTTTTTGTGAATTTCGGCATAAATTCAATCGAAACAGCTGGAGCTCTGGTGAGGACTTCAATCTTTACGGGATTAGATTTAAATCCGTTAAAAATAATTTGAGCGCCATCACGTAACACCTGTTTTAAAAGAGTTAATGACATTCTAAAAACTAAAAAAAATTACATAGATGAGATTCTTAAAAGAAATGCACGTGAAAACATTTCAACGGAAACAATGAATAAATGGCATTTATAATTTTGATTACACTGGTTTCCCTCCCTTTATGCAGAATTCGATATTATGCGACAAACTTATTGCCACCAAAATTTCTTTTAATGAACAAATATGAAAATCTTCAGACGATGCCCACCTTGTGGGCGAAATGCATTGCGTGTTGTAATCCTCTAATTGTTTGGCTAAAGGAGTACTTTACTTTTAATTTTCATACATGTTTATACAAAAAGATTATTTTTAAATTAAAATAGTTTATGAAATTATCCCCTCTCTTGTTAAGTTATTAGTAATTTCCTTATATCATTTAAAAAGAAATTAAATTAATGATGTTAGTAAATGCAATTTGAGCATCACGCACAATCAAGCTGCCAAAGAGCAGTGGTGCTTGTGTAATAAAATGACAAACATGTATTACATATATATATTACCAGGGAGCACTTCATTGCATATATAACCAATGATGACAATCTTCATTCCAAAAATGAAACTAAAATTAAAATCTTTTACTGTCTATTATATATATTCCTCTAGTAATGTATTTCTTAGATCAAATCCATTCCCTTCCATAACATGGTCTCGACGTGGCTGCAGAGCTGGTACATTACCGATATTCTGTATCAAGTCTCCTTCAGCTATGCATATATTATGCATAGCAGAGCAGACCGCTATCACTTTTACTGCTGTCTTTACATTAACTTCCAAAGCTTTGTGGAATACAGTCCTCCACCTGACCTTCATCATGCCAAAAGTGTGTTCCACTTTAATTCTACACTTTGAAAGCGAACTATTAAACTCAATTTCCGATTCATTTTGTGGATCCCTACATGATGTGATTATCCTTATGGGGTTCTCCAAACAGGGATAGCCTGAATCCCCCAATAAGGTATAACCCTCTGGAGGGAAAACTTCATTTAAATAGAGAGAGGACTGTTCCTCAGTATCCTGGAATCATGGGCTGAACCAGGGAAGCCACAAAACACATTAATAAATCTCTTATTAAAATCGCAAACACCTTGTAAACTTATTGAATAAAATAACTTCCTATTTAAATAATCTCTTTGGATGGCTTTGGGACACAAGACACGAATGTGGCATCCATCAATGCATCCAGCAACATGACTGAATGCAGCATTGCCAGCAAGTTCAGCAAATTTATTTCCATTTTCTTGTATGTCGATGGCGTCAGGATGACTTTTTGTTCGCCGATACTTAAAAAGGGTTCAAGCAACCCCAATAAATATTTGATGTCATATTGTCACTACAATAATGCAATGTCTCTATAAAATTCTCCCCAATTTACAGAAAAATTTAGACGAGTTAGGTTGTCTCTTAAGTCAGTAGGCAAATAAAAAAATTAAGTTTCCAGCGGCCAATTTCACATCCAGCACAAAAGCCCAGACATTGCAACATTGATAATATTTATGCAAATAATAAATACAATTTCTTTCAGTTCTCAAATAGGCAAAATGATAACATTAATTTGACTTTTCTGATAGTTAATACACAAAGTAATACGAATATTTTTTATATGCTACGACATGTGTAAAATTTTCTGTGCACAAAATCCACGGCAATTTTGGGGGAAAAATCAAGTATTACACGAGAAACGTTGGTTTTTCGATGTATTATATTTATAACACGTCAATTGTTTTAAAAATTTAAAAACCCAGTCAAATCCCTGCATCTAAAAATTAATTTCTATTGATAAAGCTCTACTTTGGAAAATAAAATCGAATTTCAAAATTTAATGCGGGGTTTCGTGAATATATTAATCGTGGACATTCACTAAACGCAGCGATAATGCTCATCAAATGGAATCTTCTGAGATGATAGCAGACGATAACATTACTTAAAACAGCCAATCTGTTAATGTCACACACAAAGAAATTACTTTGCAACACATACTGATAATACTTGCAATCAAAATTCCTTGAAGAAGACAGTTCCAGGTAGTCATCTGGGTTGCAGGCTGCAAGTTGAGGATCTCAGGCTAAGTATGCCTTCGACGCATGCCTCTGAAACAATAAGAGAACCAAATCAGTAATCTTGCAACACGTAATTTCATGTTGTGTATTATTTAAGATTCTAGTACATTGGGTCGAGTGAATAAAAAATAAGCAAATACTTAAGATTTCTATCACTTTTCAAGCAAATGCTTGATTTGCGGTGAATAAAAAAATAGCATTTTCTTTTGCTTATTTTTGCGATTTTTCTTAAGCATTTGCTTAAAATTGTGTGAATAAAACCGAGCTTTTTGCTTAATGCTTGAAGCACACACTTAAACTTTTTTAAGTGAGGTAAAGGGCTTGCTAGGATATTTCCAAGTACTCAATTTTCATGATAATTGATCCTAAATATAAATATGGTAATTTATGGTGACACGAAAGGTTAAAAAATACGAGAAAAGTTTCAACAACCAATGGTTAAAAAAATTTATACCGTTTCTCTGAAGAAAATGTTAAGTATATTTAAAATCTGTTACTCGGAGAATATCAAGAGGGACGTGGCAGAGCACTGTATCCAAACATAAGATAGAAATATTTGTAATTTCGCTATAAAGGCAAATGACTGGATAAAATTACTATAACTAACTAAAAATGCTCCCATGATTTGAGATATTATCCCATTCGGTTATAAAAGAATGTTTAAAAAAATTATTAATGAACTTTTTTGGAGAAATATTTTTAAGGTACTACAGGATGATTTAGGAAGCTGAAACTTTAAAGTTATTTACAGAGTAGTGCATTTGCACAAATAAACATTTTAGTCTCTCCATAAATATATTGCGGCGACCGTTAAAAATGTTTAAAATTCAAACAATTAGAAAATCATTTTTGCACTTCTAGATGTGTTACAACTTTAAAATTTGGCGAAAATGTGTAGCATTAGTACCCCACAATGGAGAAAGTATAAAATTCTTAAAATTGCAAAGTTTTGGGATTTTTAATCTATTATTTTTACATAAAGTAAAAACGAAAATCGCTGCAGAGGTGAAATCTTTAAAATTTAAAAAAAATATATTTGTAATGTAATTTGTAATTATCTGTCGGAGAAATGAATGCTTTTTCAAGGTGAGAATGCAAGCACCAACTACTAGTAATTGTATATTTTAATCGCTTCCTTTCTGGCTGGGAAGGTTTTCGACTTTGATATGTAAAATTTCTGTCTCGTGATCTATCGTTCCGTCAGGTTGGCACCAATTCTTACCGCCAGGGGCGCTAGAGTCGATTTCAGCCGGGGGGGGGGGGGGGGGGGGGGGGGGCACCTAAGTAAAGAACATTACTTTTAAAATGTTTTAATTCACTCAACCTCATAGTCTAATATATAAATTTTAAAAACCATCGTTTATGAGTCAAACCCAAGTTTTCGGTACAAAAAGAACAATATTTAACGTCGAGAGCCTGACCTCATTTAATGTCTACAAACCTCCATATCCTTCCTTTATTTTCTGTTAAACTGCATTATTTATGTTAATAAAATTAATTTTTTAGGTTGACAGATCCGTACTCGCATATATAACATTGCGTCTTAGAGGGAAATTGGACTTGTACTTCGCGGATTTGCTTTTCGCGGCAGTTTTCCGGAACCAATTATTTTCGCGAAATTCAAAGAGGTGGTGTATATGAGAGAAATACATTATGTACTTAACTCAATATGTGTAAATTGTGGGCATGTATTGCATTTTTACGCATCCAGTTGTAAACGATATAGAAGAATCTTATCATACATTTTCTTATAATAAATTACTCATTATAAATTGATTTTGAATGTTGTTATTTGGCAAAGTTATTTCCTTTATAACAATCTAAATTCTAATACAGGATTGTTTTTAATTCGATCATAACTCTTATAATGAAATTATTTAAATTTATTAAAATGTTTCTATTGAAAATATGTTCTAATTACACAACTAAATACATAGTTTTCAACGAATTTGACCATGAAATATTATACGCTACAATTTATGAATCCTATATGGTTAATAAAATGTCACTCGAGTTCAGGGTGACGAAATCTGTAAGGTTAAAAATGATACTTCTAGTAGAGATTTGATACAGCCAGTCTCCGAGTCTGAATAACCCAAGGGAATTGTACCGCGATCGATGCATCACGCATCAAAAACAAATATTTGGACTAGAAAGAGGCAATAAAAGAAATTTGATCGAACTTGAGCAATGCAATCAAACTATGCGTACAGATCCACCCAATCGCACGTAGTTTAAAACATTTCAACACGGAAATACAACAGAATCGAAACCAGGGGTGGGAAACATTAGGAAAATTTCGTGGCCACTTGTTTGCTTCTTCCTTCAAGTTCCCAGTAACCCTCATAGACGGCACTGCCAGTAGTTAGAATCGAAATAGTTCCACAGGAAACCGATAGATGGCGATGTTACTAGTATAGGTATCGTAGCCTCCTCCTCCTCCCTTTCCATCGATATATTTTTTAAAACCTTTTTCACGTTATTTATCGACTTCCTTATATTTATTACTGGGATAAATGCATTAAATAAATAAGAAAACAAATAATGTTAGATATGTATTTATTAAAACAGGAGACAATTTCAAATTAACAATGACAAGTCAAACAATCATTTTGTTTATAATTTAAAAAGAAAATTCCAGGAAAAGAACAATGACATGAAACAGGCAGAATGGAAATAACAAACAACTTCGACCACAAATACCTCAAGGCATTCTATGAATGCTATTAATTGTTTTACAGTAATTTTTAGGATTCAAAAAAATCAGCTCAGCCCTGAAAAAGAAATGAAACAAACTATTAGGCAATGAATAAATAAGTAAATATCATTATATTATAGACGTTTCTTACAGAGGAGGAGTATATTCGGGGATACTAATGTTTAGGCACTTCTAGATGAGCTGGAGACTCGAAATTTTTTTCTTAGGTAGAATTTTGTGCAAAACCGACTAGAAAAAACGAAAATCATGAAAAAGTGCAACAATGCGGCCGCTACTAATTCGCAATTGTTTAAACAAATTTTCAAGGTTTATGTATTTCCGAAAGTGCTACGGACCTGAAATTTTTTTTAGAGGTAGGATTTGTAAAAAAACGAAATAAGGATTATACAAATTTTGATATTTTGATTTGTTTTGAAGTTAAAAATTCTTAAAATTTAAACAAATAGATAACGGTTTTGGTACTACTGGATGAGTTAGGAAGCTGAAATTATCATGTTATTTACAGAGTAGTGCATGTGCACAAAATAACAATTTAATCACTTCATAAATATATTTCGGCAGCCGTTAAAAATGTTTAAAATTTAAACAATTGGAAAAATATTTTTCCACTTCTAGAAGTGGTACAACTTTAAAATTTGGCAGTACCCCATAATGGAGAAAGTATAAAATTCTTAAAATTGCAAAGTTTGGGGATTTTTAATCTCTTATTTTTACATAGGGGAAAAACGAAAATCGCTGTGGAGGTGAAATTTTTTAAATTAAAAAAATATTTGTAATGTTGAATTATCTGTCTGAGAAATGAATGCTTTTTCAAGGTGAGATGATATGCTTGCAGAATGCAAGCACCAACTACATACACACACACGCGCGTATGGGTATGATTTTTATGTACAAAATGAAATGTACGATGAAATTCCTTATCACTTACACAATTACATTATTTGTAAACATTCCGGTTCAGTTACAGATATCTATGACAAACAAAACGGTTAATTCCATTCAAGTAAACGTTCATTTTTTAAAGAAAATCTTACAAAAATACCTATGTTTATAATGTTTCCCTTGCCATTCGCACTTTCGCAAACAGTTTAACTGATCTGATATTGAGGATTGCTCAAAATACTCCCTCGAAAGCGTTGTATATTTTTGCAATTGATTTACCGCGGCAACATGAATTACGAGCATATTAAGACTGCATAACGTTTAAAATTCTTTTACGCTTCGATGATTCTACAATTACGATTAATTATTTCACTTACTTAGGATATGCATTTGAGGGATTACATTCAATATTTTGATAGTTATTTACACATCTAAAAATTGAGAATTTACAACAAACTCTTAAATCGTATGAACCTCAAAAATTTTTTCGAGGTAAAAAATTAAAATATATCAAGTCGAGAGAAAAAATGTTTTCACGCCAGGGACTTGATATCTCAAAAACATCTGGTTTATGCATCTCATGACAATGACAGTGACCAAAACAGACTAAATTCAAACACACGTTCTCATACTCAAAGGCAACATATATATCAAGTTTATGGAAAAATTGTCTCATGCCAGGGACTTGATATCCCAAACAAATGTCTGATGGTTCATGCATCTCACGACAACAGCAGGGACCAAACAGACTAAATTCAAAAACGCACGCACACAAACTCAACCACACATCTCTAAAAAAAATTTAAAATAAGGCTAGTATTCTAATTCTAAATGTACATTTCAAGAATGAAGCTCTCATCATCAGTAGACGATAGTGACAAGACGTGTCATAAATATATGTATGAAGAGGCAAATCATTGTAAAAAAATCTGATGTGGCCACCACATGACTTTCTCCAAACCTGTAATACTTCTAATAATTCCAAATAGGTTAAATGATAATAAATATTTTAAGGAACTGCGAGAAAATTTTAAAGACTTTACAAAAAACAGAAATAAACACAAACTGTCGCCTTCTGTTATTGGACATAGCCCTGAAGCTCCAACAAGTAAGAAAATAAAAAGGAACGTAAAGTGATTACAGTAATAAACTTCGCATATGGAGAAAGACAAATATTTACATAAATATACAAAGGTGGGATGCTCTGTGGATACATGGCACTCCTATTTGTGGGACAGTATCTTCAGTTTCTGCTTCCACACCACCTTATCATATCTTTGAGATGTGCCCCTATTAATTCTCTTCGCCCACCACTTAAAACTAATCTTACATACTAAATTTAAGATGGCGTCAGAAACACATGTGGTGTTCTGAACAACCATCCTTGAGCCAATCATGGTTGATATCCCTCTTTATGGTTGCAACAACTCTTTGTTTCGCTGACCCTAAATGAGCCACCTCGCAGAGTAGTCTCTCGGCAGTATTAGCGGCAGACCCAACGAACTGTATGAAGCTTTCACTTGGATACAGTAGGCCAGGCCTGTTGCTATATGCCTTGAAAACAATACCTGCAAGGTGGTAATCATCTCGTGAATCAGTGGTGAGCATAGCTCGACAGTTGCTGCAATTGCCACGGCAGAGGATTTTACTGGCTATGTAACCTGTGACACAGGCCAATGAAAAAGTTTAACATCTTCGTACATCTAATTCTTCAGCTAAACTTAAAGTATTACAATTTACAGAAATGTCAGATTGTGAACGTATGAACTCTCGCATGTTGTTAAGCAAAGATTCACTGTCCTCACCTTCACAATTTGAGCCTTTCAAATCCCTGCTAATTAAACCCTGAATTAGGCATGTCTTCAATGCGGCTACAAATTGTGTTACTGTGGGATTTTTGTTTGACCCACAGCGTGCATTTCTCCCCCTTCCTCCCAACAAAAGCCGCCCATTGGAGGTACCTGTTTGGAAAAAAATATAGTTTGCTTCTATCATTTGCCCTAGGTTACATAATTATTGAACAATTATCACTTAAGTCAATGTAAGGGTATCGGGGGTAATATTGCCATCTTAAGGAAAATCAATTTATATTACCTTGAAAATAACTAATACAGCCACCAGCTAGTGATTATCTGACCATATTTTAAAAAATTTACCATTGGTAAAATCCGATTTGTTACATAAAGATAACCCAAGGCATGGCGATATTGCTCTCACAACTTGCCTCTACTTGCATGGAAGACACACGAACATTAACAACATAATATTCATATAAGATTAGAAAGAGGCATAATTTCTCTACAAAATGGGTAACTCGGTTATCCTACAATTATTTTTTCAGAAAAAGTTGATTATTGGGTGAAATATGTTAATATTAGGTTATCTATGTCAAATAATATAAAATAAATACTTTTAAAGAAAATAATGGATATTTTATAATTACTTCACAACTGTAATAAAGGTTTTGTTACCTTGTATAACATAACAGAGCATAACCAGAGGAGAACATGAAGCTTACTTGTGTTTACAACAGCCTTTCACTATAGCATACAACCTTTTGTAGTTCAACACGCGCCTTGACCATCACCAAAATGCTTTGAAAAACTCTTTATCTATTTCAAACATTTAGTGTACTAGCTGATATAAACGCGTAATACGAAAATAAATATCTGTAAAAATAATTAATATTTTATAATTACATAGTAGTCGCAATAAAAAGTTCTTAGTTACCTTGAATGTTGAACACAGCTGGACGAAAACGCGATACTAACTTACATTTACAATGGCCTTTTCAATGTAACATACCAGCTCATGAGAATGGCAGAGGAATGGTTAAAGGCGATATGACACAATATGGCGAAATAGACTTATTTTATCTGATAACGTGTAATAAACTCATTTACTTCGATAAACCAGCTAATTACTCCCGCTTGGTTATATAAACTTTTTGGCAATATTCACCCCATGTACCTTACGAATAAATGCAATTAAACTTACCTGTTCCTAATCTCTGGAGAGGCATACAGCTGAACCCCGTCTATCGTCTTCAAACCGCAGGCGAGAACAGCACACCTACTATGTTTGAGATAATTCTCCGTTAGACATTTTTTAAATCAAAACAGAAAAACCGTGGAAACAACTCCAAAACGCTTCCAAATATCAACACCGGAAGTGTAGAATCCGTTAGGGGACTAGTCTTCGGCTGGTATTGGCTGGATATTTGTCATCCGGTTCTTTAAAATCGGTAGCAACACTAGCGCTCCATGTTGCTAATCGGGACTTTTTGCCAACAACTTGGGAAATATTTTCCCGTTCCAGTTTCATCCACATGAAATATGGCTTCTCTGGGAATCCTCATTCATTCAGCGTAGCCAACCAACATGTTACCAACTCCCAGTTATACATTTCCGCTAAAATTTCTTGACTTCGCTTTTAGTTCTTGATACGTCTCATAGATAATTGATAGTAGCTCAATAACTTTGGCCAAAACTAACAAAGGTGAAATACTCCTTTAGCCAAAAACATCTCATAGATGGCGATAAAACACTATATAAAATACCAGGTTTTGCTATCCCAGTTACCCGCCCCTGATCGAAACTAAATAACCGTGTCTCCAAATTAATGCTAAAGCTAAGGTTATGATCCCATTTACATCAAGTGTAGAGTTCGACATCTTAGCGTAATGAAATCTTTCGATTTCCAAAATTGCACGAACCTCATAAAGGCGTTCTTACAGAGACAAATTAGACGGGATACATCTGACACGGCGTGCTAAGGATAATAGAGTTTATCTTACGGCACAGAACCCGAAGTTAAACCCACATTCATAATCATTGAAAATGAGATAATGCTGAACAACCCGATTACATGAATGCGACAAAAATGTTAAAATAATGTCCAAGAATTCATTACCTGCTAACGAGGACTTTTCCAACACTGCTGGTCTCTACGCCTCTACCAAATGAAATCATGGAATGACGTACGTATTTTTCGATAAATAACGCGCGCTTCGGTATTTACGCCGTTCATTATAATGTACACATAACGCGCAGACGAATGTTTTGATACTTAGATATATTGGTACTTTTGCGTTGGGTTAGGTTCCTGTTATTGTCGTTACAAATCTACAACAACGGCATATTAACGCAGATTCAACATTGCAGATTCTTTTATCAAATTAATAACAATATTAGTTTTCGTTTAGACTAGACTTGCTTCAACAGTCAAAACTACTAACGCCTCCAGCGCCTGAATAATGTACTTTGTAGTCAAAACATCTATACGCACGGTAGAACTATACCATGTCTAATCCAAATACGTAGGAAGATCGTACTCTGCCTCACCAGGTTGGGTCAGTTGGTTGAAATGTTTTCGCAAAAAAAATTACAACAAAAAATTTATTTACCTTATTCCAGAGTTTTATCATTACATGTGATCTAACTTACAAAAATTGTTCTTTCCCATTAATACCCAAGTACCGGTCTTTTTGTTATTTGTCGTATTCAGAGCTTGTCTGCTTTATAATAAGGGAGTATTTCATGAATTCGTTAATTCAATATGAAAATATATGTAGTCTTTTACTATTTAAACTTTTAATTACGATTTGGCTAAAATTCGAAACTTGAGTAAATACTGCTCACTTGAGATGCGTTATTTTCGAACATTTTAAAAATCTACTTTCAGATTGTAGTAAGATATGTTTAAACTCGAAAATAATATGTTCTTAATTTACGAAAATCCTATTTTAAATGCTTGTGAAGGCTGAGGAAATGAGACTACGAGATTATGAATTAATCGTCAAGATGGCTAAAAGCGTAATAATGCCATAACTCGTAAACTTATATTCGCTTTTAAAGTTTTCAATTTTTTTTCATGCATGCCGCGCATGTCCATTTTTGCCGAATTTTAGATTTTTTGTATAGATAACGCGCGCGTCATCTATCGAAAAATACGGTAATTATTAATTCCAAGTCCATTTGAGGCATTCTTTTTTTTCCATTTTAAATTACATTCGCCAGAATCAATTCCAAGTTATTTTATTTAATAATGTTAGAATATTTCATCTATGCTTTATCAGTAATAACTTTAAAATCATTTTTACTGAAAATATCATGTTAAACTCTGAATCTCCTGAGCATACATTTCATCGATGAAAAATTCTCAATGATCATGGGATTTATAAATATGAAAAATGGATTAATTACTTATATTTTCAGTCGTTAGTGATACATGATATATCTACAGCGTTATTTTATCATTAAATTATATAAAAGTCGTGCATTAGTAATGTTTAAAAAACGATAAAGAAAAAGTTATGAAATACTCATTTGATTTCGTGTCTGACATGAGATCCATTCCTCTGCACTTAAGGAATAATATGTATTTAAAACTTTGGCCTCATATGAAAGTAGTATATTTCAGGAAAGCATATTATTTTCTAAAGCAATCGGCTGAATACGTTATCCTGTACTTAAGTTTACCAGATTTCCGAAAAACGAAAGGTTTGAAAAAGTTGAATATTGTATACGTATAATAATAATCAGAAAACTCTTCGGAATACGACTGTTTAATTTCAACTTTGGATTAAGAAAGTGGTTTTTAAAAAGTATTTTTTCGTAAACCACGCATATAGGTAAGGCAGGAAAATTCAGGTTAGTTACAAATTGAAAAATTTTCCCTTTAAAAAATAAACACATTTGAAAACCTTTTAAATTTTTTAAATTCACGAACATTTTTTTATAGAACCGCAAATTTAAACGATGTATTTTTTATAACATCCGTAGATTAGAAAAAATTGGTCTTTTTATGAACAATGACAATGATAATGTTTTTAAAAAAACCTCTTCTATCCAAGTATATTAGAAAACAGTCATTGTCAAAAATGTGTATCATAAATAAAGATTATTGGAGATGACGTATTTATGGTCTAATAAACTCTTCTGTAATTCCTTTTCATCCATAAATAACACAGCTTGAACATCTAAAAAGAACTTAAAAAGGCACTATTTAATTGAGAGGTTTTTCATTTAAAAAATGTAATGTTAAAAGAGAATCAGATATTAATGTAACACCTATTTATAAATATTACCCATAAAAGTTGCAAAAATATATGCACTATAAAAAGGAATCTTATCACATGAGACTTATTAAAACAATCCTGTAGAAATAGATGAAACTCATTTATTGACAAGGAAATGTAATGGATCTAAACAAATATAGATTTTCGGAAGAAATAGCAGAAAAGTGACTAATAAACATTGAAATACTCTATCAACTATCTATTCAACAACACTTAAATAGTTTTTATTCATAGAGGCAAGTTTATCCTATCCATTTCTGACAATGAAATGTTTTTGCAAGATTTTCATTCTCGGATAGTACAATAGAAAAT